>PVKB01000860.1:0-91934 GCA_004027205.1 Ctenodactylus gundi | reverse complement strand
GAACCTCAGAAATCTCTCAAGTGTTTGAATAAACACATTCCACGCCAATTTTAAAAAAGAGGAAGAAAAAACTAGAGAGCTGGGTTAACAAAAAGACAAACAGTGTCTTCTGAACTGTTCTGCGAGGAAGGCGTGTCCAGCACATTCCTGAGAACTGGGGCAGCCCTTTTACTTCCTTTCAGCCTACTGGGTCCTGTGCACTATCCTTTGTCTGCTGATTAACTGTTCTGTTCATTGACCAGCCACTAATTGCATGTTCCTTTTAGTATCTCTACATTACTGTAAGAATTAATGAGACACAATTACAGCTCCCACAAATCCCAGGCTAGCCAACTGCAGAATTGCAGTTGAATTAGAACTCTCCAGGAGAGCAAGGGGAAAAACTAGTCAATAGTTCACAAGAAGCAGAATAAGTTCTTGTTGTTGTTGTTTAATTTTGTTGTTTCATAATTAGGCCTCAGGAATGAAGGTAGAGGGAAAAAGAGAAAGAATAGGTAAAGAGCTTAAGAACTCACCTTTCACTGAACAAATGTAATGGGTATAGGAAATATTATGTAGATGAAGGAAAGACTTAGAAAAAGAAGGAACCAAATTCAATATTATAGATAACACATAAGACCAGTAACAAGCAGATGGCTTAAACAGAACACATAGTATACCTGAAGAATCATAATAAGATTGTTCTTTTAGTTTTATCCTATCACATAGATGGAATTTTGCTGAAAATAAGAAAAATTTCTATTTATATTGATTTTCTTCAGTGTCTGGAACTTGAGGTTTGGTTTGCCAAGTGGAGTTAGCCCTTTGGTTACACAGCAGGGGAGAATATGTAATTTTCTCCATACCAAGTCTTTTCCAACTGAAAAAAAGTGTGTGTGTGTGTGTGTGTGTGTGTGTGTGTGTGTGTGTGTGTTTAATTTTGAGTATGGAGATAGACATATCAAATTGCATTTATTTGAAAGTTGTTGAATATGCTGATTTGGGTTTTCTTCATAGACACTGGTTCTCTCTGTTAAAAATATTTTATCAATAGTAGGATAAAAAGTGCTATTTCCCCATTTTCTCTAAGACTACAGCTGTGTTTTCATAAGTTTTCCCCCCACTATTTTTATTAATATACAGATGTAATACATAGTATTCACAATGAATTTGGATGTTTCGTACATCTATATATCACATCGACTTTACAATCCCTTCCCATTTTCTACCCTCCCACCCCGTCCCTGTCCCTTCCCTTGGCTCCGGCTATCACTTCATATGGTTCCAAAGAATGTCTGTGTTCTGGGTTTTTCCAAGTCCGAGAAACCATACAGTGTTTAACATATTAATCTTTCGCACCTAAGTCATTTCACTTAAGTCACCACTCTACCTCAGCTTCCTGTTCCTCTAATGGGTTCACAGTAGTTAGATCTTGATATCTCTTCTCTGAATCCAAC
The DNA here is from genome assembly GCA_004027205.1 of Ctenodactylus gundi. NCBI lineage: Eukaryota > Metazoa > Chordata > Mammalia > Rodentia > Ctenodactylidae > Ctenodactylus > Ctenodactylus gundi. Next base: position 90,498 of record PVKB01000860.1, on the reverse strand, counting down.
CAATCCCTTTATTGGGATATTCACCAAAAGATTTTTTCCATATTTTTCTATATCTTTGTTGTTATTGTTACACCTGGCCTTACCCACCAGTTCCCATTTTCATAGCTTTATATAAGTTTATTCATGCATAGAGGTGGCAAAGTCGGCAGGTCGGTGATGATAGACAGGAAGGCAGGCGGTAGTTAACAAGGGAAAGAATAGCTACCTAGACAAGTTAACAGAAGTTATAATCAGGTTCTCACCCAAACCAACTGTATCTTCTTCAAACCTTGACTCAATATCAGAACTGTACTTTAGAGAGTAACTTCTATGGGGGAAAGAGCAAGAAGAATGTCATCTTCTCAAGTTCAAGCCTTAAAATATAACACATATATAAATGAAAAGCTTCCTGGTGTGCAAGAGGAGGAACAGTGTTTTTCAAGGCAGACACCCCATGGTGGAGGCACAGAACATTGCAGAAGCGAAGGTAAGCCAATAGAGCCATGGACAGGCACAGGTATACACTCTGTGTGTTAAAGTTCATGTATATAAATTATATATGTGTATGGTTATGTGTGTGTGTGTTAAATTCTTAACATTTATCAGAAGGTGAATGGGAAGTTTCTGTGTGTGTGTCCCTATTAAAAATCCTAGCCAGACCCAATGGTATAGGTCTCTAATCAAGCGCTCTGGCAGGTTGAAGCAGGAAGATCCCAAGTTTGAGCCCAACCTGATGAACTTAATGACTTAGAAAGATCCAGTCTCAAAATTAAAAATAAAAATGGAATGGGGGAGGTGGGACAACTCAACAAATGACTTAGCAGTTAAAGCACTTGCCTACCCTAGCAAGCACTAAGCACCCATTACCCCAGTTCAATTCCCCAGCACCACATAAGCTGGGCATGGTAGTGCATGCCTGTAATCTCAGTATTCAGGAGGCTGAGATGAGAGGATTGCTATGGGCCCAAGGCCAGCCTGGGCTCCATGGTAAGTTCAGGACCAGCCTGAACTACAAAGACCCTGTCTCAAATAAATAAATAAATAAATAAATAAGACTGGGGATGTAGTTCAATGTAAAGGCCATGGGCTTGATTTCTAGCACCTCCTGGCCCCAAAAACATTACCATAACAGGGTATAGCTTAGTGGTAAAGCACTTGCAAACAACATGTGACCTATTGCTAACATCAAAAAAGAAAAAAACCTTGCCATGGAAAGAGAAAAGAGAGCAAAGCTGCAACAAATGACACCCCGGTGCTCCTTAGACAAATGATTGTGGGGCCCTCTGAGGACATCCCCACACTTGCCTCCAAGCCGTCTTCCTGCCATATCTGCCTCCTCCCCTGTGGAATTCTGCCCTCCTCTGCTTCTCCAATCTTATCCAAGCTTCAAGGCTAGCTTCTTTGCACACCCACCTCCCAACCCATCCTCCCTCCAGAAGACATTTTTCTCTCTTCTGACACCTCAAGGCACACATTGCTTGTACCAACTTGTACCAAACACTTGTCACTTCATCACATGTGCAATCAACTTTCCCATGAACAAATGCCTGGGTCTCCTTCTAGGCTGCAAATTCCTTCATCAGTTGTGGTATCAACTTTCCTAGAGTAATTGCCTTGGTCTCCATAAGACTACAAATTCCTTGTGGAAACCTGAGAGACCCTTTCCCTTCAGTCTGTGATGGCTGTCACCCCCTGGGACATTTAGCCATGTCTTAGGTGCCTTGTGGAGGATGAATATATATCCTAAGGACAAATAAAGCCATGAACAAATAGGCAATTAGGCAAAAAAGAAAAAAGAAAGCAAGAGGTAATGAGTGGGAATGGCAGGTCACGCAGAGTGGCTCAGGAGCATGTGTGGGATGATGGGCCAGCATCAGGGACAGGCTAGGCTCCCCAGAATTGCACATGCTGAAGGCGAGAGAGGACACCCTGTGCAGCTGCTGAAGGAGGGATCAGAACTCCCTCTGTGAGGAATGCAGGTGAAGGGTATAGCTGGGAATCAGAAGAGGTGCAAAGAACAGCTCATTCACAGCCCAGAGTTTGGGCGACATTATGGAAATGCAGCCTGTAGGCAAAGAAAACATCCAACAGCAGTGCTTATCTTCCTACCTAAGTTACAACATGTGATGGAGTCAATAAAGATGGCAAGACCCCAAATCCATCCTGTTACCTCCCCACCCTGACCCATGCATTCAAAGACTTCAGATTCAAATAACAGTGAATTGGACATATTCAAAAAAAGGATTATGTCTGAATTGCAACATATGTAGGCTTTTCTTCTTTTTGTTAGTCCTAACCAACAAGTGCAACAATTACGTCACATTTAGGTTCACCTAAAGAAGGGCATAAGTTATACACAAATACTACACCATCTTTATTTTTTCATTACTGGGAATGAAAAAATATATCCCCAGACTTTTAAAAATATGTACTTATACATACTCACACAGACACACACAGACACACACAGACACACACAGACACACACACACACACACACACACACACACACACACACACATATATATATATATATATATATATATATATACTTTAGATAGGAACTCACTAATTTGCTAAATTTCCCAGGCTGGGCTCACACTGGGGATGTTCCTACCTTGGCCTTCCACGGTGCTGGGATGAGAGATGTGGTCACCAACCTAGTTTTACACCATTTTATTCCAGACACTTAAGCATCAGGGATTCTGTATCTGCTGTGGGTCCCAGAACCAGTTTTCCCTGAGTACTGACTGTCAGTGCCCCTTTTCTGTTTCTTTTCCTGGGCTAGAGGAAGGTGGCCCGTGCTTACAGAAGAGGAGGAAGGTGACCCTGTGCATACCGAAGGGTTGGGAGTGGGTTAGAGGAAGGTGACCTTGTGCGTACAGAGGAGGTGGGCACTAACTAAGCATGACAGTCTCAAGTTGCTTCCATTTACCTACAACTGACTCCAGTCTTCTATCTGTATGGCAGAGTAGTGCTCTATTGCATGCATGCACCACATTTTTTGTATCCATTGGTCTGTTGATGGGTATTTTGGCATCTTCTACAATTTAGCTACTGTTTGTTGTGCTGCTATGAACATGGGTGTACGTGTACCTTTGTCATAGCTTGCTTTTAACTTTTCCGGAATAATATCCAGAAGAGGTATCACGCCTCAGACAGGAGGCTAATAACTAGAATATATACAGAACTGAAGAAAATTTTGACCTCTCAAAATCAAAGACCCTATTACAAAGTGGGCAACTGGGGCTAAAGGAATGGCTCAGCAGTTAAAGCGCTTGCCTAGCAAGCACTTGGACAAGCTCTAAGTACCCGAGTTCAATTCCCCAGAACTACATAAGCCAGGCATGGTGGCTCACACCTGTAATCCCAGCACTCGGGAGGCTAAGACAGGAGGATTGCTGTGAGTCCAAGGCCGCCTGGGCTCCATAGTGAGTTCAGGACCAGCCTGAGCTATAAATGGAGACCCTGTCTCAAAAAAAAAAAAAAAGTGGACAATTGAAATCAATAGACAGTTCTCAGATGAAGAAGTACAAATGACTAGAAAATAACTGAAAAAATGTTCAACGTCCTTATCTATTAGAGACATGCAAGTCAAAACAGTAATGTGATGCCCTCTTACCCCAGTGAGGATGCAAATACCAAGAAGTCAAGTAACAGCAGATGCTGGTGAGGCTGCAGGAGGAAAAGGCTGGTGGGACTGTAAACTGGCACAGTCACTACAGACAGCAGTATGGAGAGTTCTCAAAAATCTGAAAACAAATATTCCACTTAAACCAGGAAATAAGAATCTTAACTAAGCCTGAAAGTTAAAGAAGTTTCAACAAGGAAAGCAAGCCACAAAATAGACACATTCCTCCCAGTCAGGCAACACAGGAAAGTCCAGCCAGCCGGACAAGGGCACATGAGGCGGAAAGGAGCCTAAGTGAGACGTGACGAAACAGCATGAAGTTCAATAAGCAGAATTTTCTTGATAGTGTATAGGCAATTAAAGTAAATTTTTACTTTTCACTCAGATGTTTAGTGCATTGTCAACATCATCGTTAGAATTATCAGTGTTCTGACTTTGCGGATGTCATGCAGATCATCTGGTAAACTTAGCTTTGAGAAGTTGCGTTCCAGCTGGACTCTTAGATACAGGCATTTGCAGCATAATGTCCAGCAAATTCAGAACAAAACCAAATAAATACATCACTTTATCCAGGTTTTTTACTTCTTTAAATTTTTATTCAATAAAAAATGTTAAGTATAAAATTATGATTGAATTTCCAAGGTAGTAAAGTACTTTTTAGGAGCTGAAAATGTTCAATATTATATTGTAATTAAAGGAAAAATATAATAAAGTTTAACTCTTTCTATGTTTATTACAATTGTATATTATTATGAAACTATTCCACAAACCTTAAAACCAAGTGTTTTTTTTAACCCATCAAGTTTATTTAAGATAATGAACAATAATCACTATTGACCACTAATGGGTAAGTACAGGTTTAAATTGGCATGAGCATTTTGGAAGATAATTTGGCTCTAGCTATTAAAATTGAAAACACATATTCTTTAGATCAGCAACTATACTAATAGACCTTTTCTCAAGGAAATGATTTCAGTGCACCAAGGCATTCTTTTCATTATTGTTTCTAGTAGTAAAAAAATTTGGAAGTAGCATAGATATTCAACAATAGGTAATTAATAAAATAAACAGTGACTGATTAGTAAAGTAGCAACATAATAAAACTATTTTTATCTATATAGACTAACCAAAAACGTAATAAGAAAACATTAATGACAGAATAATATTTATGATGTACTCATGTATTATTAATAATAGCTGTAATTGCAACAATCACAGCAAATAAACAAATCTGAAGGAATAATACAAGTTAACAGCTATTATGAATGAACAGCATGAGAGGAAAGAAGACCTTATCAATTTATGCTACACATTTCTGTGTTTTTGAGCTTTTGATCCTATATGTTATTAGTGAAATCATAGAAACAAGTTAAAAATGAAGAGTAAATGTTCTGACTGTCTTGAATTTGTTCTCAGTCAAGATGAATGACTCTAATACAAACACACTAAGTGCTCCTTTCCCACACAAGATATAAAATAATATTGCACTACATCAGGTGTGGCAAACCACCCTCTCCAACTCCTCAGGCTTAAAATTGTTAATTTCCATGTCTATCACTAGTGAATTCCACCATGCTCCATATCTTAAAAAATTTCCATAGGAAATGTGTAGCTACACCCAAGGGAGATGAAAATAATTTTAAAATTATTGACTACAGAAAATTACAATTCCAAAGGCACAGTCCAGGAAAAGAATAAACAGTAAATTGGATTTCAATAGGATTTAAAGCTGCTCTGTGAAGAACAGTCTCAAGGACTGAGAAGACAAGCCACAACGTAGGAGAAGCTATTTGCAAATGACACCTGCAATCTTGGACTCGTATTTAAAACATACAATGGACCCTTAAAAATTAGCAATAAGAGAAGGGACAGCCCAATTTAAAAAGAGGCAAAGTAATAAATAAACAATTTCTAATCTTTCCAAAATAAATAAATAAATAGCAAAAGACGTGAAGGACACCTCACCAAAGAAGACAGATATTTACATATCACGGTAAGCATATGAAGAGATGTTCAGCACCAGATGTGATTAGGAATTGCAAATTGCAGCTGTCACGAGAGGCCTCTGACCTCACTGAGAACAGTCAGAACAGCCCAAGGAGCAGAACACACGCTGACGAGGCGTGGAGCCAGGAGCTCCCGTGCACTGTGGGTTGTAAGGCACACTGGTGCGACCACGTGGAAAGGTTACCTGGTTACTTTTTACAAAACTAAGCATGCTTTTACCATACAATTTGTTGGTCAAACTCCTTAAATAAATAAAAGAAAAATATTAAATAAAGTAATTCCTCTAATGACCTTTAACTTAAATCCACATGAAAACCGACACATAGATATTTATCGCAATTTTTCTTCATAATCGCCAAAATATAAAAACAACCCAGTTGTCCTTCATTAGGCTAATAAACTGTGGTTTGTCCAGAGAATGAATTATTACTTAGCACTAATAAAAAATGAAACACTAATTTCTGAAAAGACACAGAGAAGATGCAAATGTGCATTACTGTCATGGTTCGGGTTTGTAATCTTTCCTAAACACCTCCCACATTTGAATGTTACTGATTTCTTGTGCTATTAAGTGGTGGCACCTGGTCATACAGATGGGTTACAGGAGTGTGGTAGATTAGATTATAGGTGTGTGGCCTAGAAGGTTGTAAACTCCTACCCCAGCTTCTTCTGGAGGCCCCTGATTCCTCCTTTTGCCATGCTGTGAACAGCTGTTCTCCACAAGACCCTTCCTGACATTGCCAGGTGACGGTGAAGGACTGAGACTTTATGAAACTGTGAACTAAAATAAATCTTTCCTCCCTTAAATGTGGTTGTCTGGTAATCTCTCCCACCAACAAAAAAATAACTAAGATAATTACTAAGTAGATGAAAGAGGAAAATTGGGGAAGGCTCAGAACTATTCCTATCACATGGTATTCTGGAAGAGACAAAACCACAAACACCAGATGTGCCCGACACATGGCCAGGGTGATTTTGAGTGTGGCCCAACACAAATTAGTACACCTATTTAAAACATGATGAAACTTTTTTTGTAACTTTTTTTGGTGACTCAATTACATGTTTTCAAGTGCAAACTTTGTAGACAACAACTGAAAGAACAAGATAATCAGAATAGGTTACAGCCACAATCTCAGAGTGTTATTCATAATTTACATTATAATGACAAACGGTCCCACCAGAGAAAGCAAGAGGTAGTACCACAGTACACCCTCACTTGGACACCTGAGCGCCTTAGGTTTCTGGTGGGGCTGGCTTCCCCTGCATCAATCTTCCGGTGCAGACATGCGGACAAATAAGACCATGCATGTGGCTGTGGGGACTTGGACTCTGCTCACTACTGATGGAGGCTGGTGATGGCATGTGAAAGAGAGGGGCTTAAACATTTACTAGGACGTGCAATTGCTGTCAGTAACACATCATTGATGAATGCCATTGCATCAAGAAAATTCAGGCACAAACACTTCAAAAAGCAGTAACATCATGTAAATTGTCATCAGGACTTTGGATTTTATAAGGACCAAGGAATTTACTCATTGCTAATTCCAGGAATTCCTTAGAAGTGTGTAAGCTGACTTGGTGATCTTTGTTTTTTTGAAAATAAAGTGGCTAAGTCTTGAAATATCATTGGAAAGATCTGGTGATTTGTGGCATGAAATTAATCATGTACAGAACCAAAAACAAAAGTTGTGTCAGAACTTGACAATGTAAACCGGCTTACAGACTGAGCATTTGTAGTAGACTTGACTGCTTCTTTAAATAAATTAAACATACATTTTCAAAGCAAAAATACAACTTATGGATACAATATTTCAAAAATACAACTTATGGACAGAGTATTCAAAATCAAGCCAAAATTATAGTAAACTCCAAGAAGGCAAACAATCTTATGCATTTACACATGAGCGCTAAACACAGTCCTGTCAGCAGTGAATACATGTAGCTTTGCTTTTTTGATTTGATATAGAAATTTGAAAATAGATTCCAAGAATTCCAGAAAAATAATCAGCATTTTGGTATGTTTGCTACTGTAATGTCAGTCCATGTAAGTGTGTTACCAATTTTCAAATGGAATGTATAGAGATGCAATTTGACATGCAACTTAAAGAAAAATCCCCTCATGTCTCTTTACCTGACTTCTATAAGACCCGCTTTCCCAGAGGCAGGTTCCCTCTTCACAATCGCTTTTCAGCCAGCCAGGCCTTTGCTTTCTGTCAGCACCCATATTAGTGAGCACCTATTTTATGCTTATATTGCCTTGTTTAAGTGTTATTAAAAAAACACAACAAAGAGGTTGGTTGCTTATAAGCATTAACCATATTAGGCATTTTATATGCAGCCCAAAGTCAATTCCTCTTCATGCCACTGCCCCAAGCAAGCCAAAAGTTTGGACACTCTTGACAGCGATTTTCACAGTGACCAGAGGCTGGAGCAAGGTAAGATGAGTGAATCGGATGAGGGTTTGGGAGTTGTAAAGCAGTAGAACTATTCTGAACAAAATTATACTGCTGGAAACATGTCATTATTCATTTGTCTAAATCCATAGAATGTATGTGTTACATCGATGTAAACATACACTTTGGGTGATGGTGATGTGTTCATGAAACTTCCCCAGACCTTAAAAAGACACCTCTCTAGTGGAGGGTGTCGATACAAGGAAAGGTCATGCAGGTGTGAGACAAGGGGTCATGTTTCTGTGTATTTTCAAACTCTATACTTTCCATTCAATTTGGATTTAAACCTCAAAAAAATACTGTTCTTAAAATGAAGTTTATTCATTTTTGAAAACGTGAAAGTCAGGGCTATTCTGCACTCTAGAAATTAATTATTGTGTCACAGTCTAAACAAGTCTTCAATCATGGTCAGTATTATAATTGGAATGATTGTAGATTCAAATTATTTTGATCTCAATGTATTAACTCTGAAACATTTTTTATTTAGCTTTTTAATTTACTTGTTTACAGGCAATGAGAAACCTGCAATTACTAGCACAGTAATCACATCTATACAACTTTTCTTCAAAAGCTAGAGACTATGCTGAAATAATACCTACGCTGAAGTTAAAGCTGGTGTCTTGGTGCAACGTGTCCAAGCAAAAGGCCTGTAAATATCAATAAATTTTCACCTGAAAGGATTTCAGAAAATAGTTTGAGTTTTCTGTCAGATGCCGTTTGCAAGCAAGTCTTGGCTTCTCAGTGCCCATCCCTGAGCCTGTCCCACAGTGAAGATGCACCTAGCCCAGGTTCTGATGCTCTGTGAGCACACTCTTCCAAGTTCCAAGCAGAAATTCTCCACACTGCGACACTGAAAGGCTAAGTACTTGTGCTAGCTCACCAGCTTCACAGGTGCCCCAACACACGGGGCCTGGCTCTCTGCAGGTGCCCTGCCTCGTGGAGCTGTCACTCCACCCAGACCTTCCATCACTCTTATCTCCATCTGTGTCACATGTCACAGTGCAAGAAATTCATGTGTCAGCACACCCAAACTGTTTCCTTTCACCTACTTCTGGCCTTGCAAACTCTGCTGATCTTCCTTTCAACTGTCTCCACAGAAGTCTGGGTCATTCGTGTCATTTTAAGTGGAAAGGTCAAAGCCTTAGCAGGCACCATGCAGCACTCTTCCCAGTATGCACACAAAAAGCACTCATTGATTATCAGTTGTGCAAATTTTTATTTCCATTCCTGGTCTACCATCACGGTTGAATGCCATCAGTCTCAATGGAGGTAGAATGTAGAACACTCCTATTACAGCAAAAGACAGAAGATAAACTAAAAGCATATATTAAAAATCAGTGCCTCCAAAGTAGTTTTAATAAACAAAATTTCAAGAGAAGTGTTCTTTCAGATAGAAGCAATAAACGCTCAGCAGCTGCTTCCACATTGGGCCAAACGCCTGGCCTTGGCATGGGTAGACAGAGCTAGGGCCTGCTACATAAGCAGAGACTCTTAAGACATGAGCAAGCAAGCCACAGTAATCAGAACTGGCATGACATCATGGATTCTGAAAGAGTTCTGTCAGTCAGTGTTCTCAGAGAAACAAAATAGAATAAACTGGTAATTTATTACAAGCAATGGGCTCATGTAAGTATGAGGGTTAAGAAATCTCAGGTTAAACAGTTAGGGACTCAGAATTGCCAAAAGTATAGTAAAGAGCTGAAGCCCAAAGCCTGAGAACCAAGAAGGCCAAAGGTAGACCCAGAGGAAGCACAGTTCAAGGGCAGAGGAGACCCACACTCCAGCTCCAGGAGTCATGCAGGGGAAGACAACACATTCTCAGCCTTTCTGCCGTATTGAGGTCGTCAAGGGCTAGATGAGGCTCATCCGCAGAAGGAGGACCACCAACTTTAGATGATACAACCCCAGGTGCGTAGGCTGATCTCGCTATAGTGACACTAACGCCATCAAGGGATGTGGAAAGAGTCCCCTGCCAGTGGAACGTGGCTCACTCTTTATAGTAAATGCTTTCTTAAATAAGCAAAAGCACACCCTAAAATAACATTTAAAACATAGAATAGTCACTACACAAGCCAGCAACACAGTCATTAATGATCACTATTAAATATTACCTGCTAAACATAGTTGTATGTGTTACATTTTTGTAGGACTGCAAGCACAAGGAATCTATTTATGCCAGCATCACCCCAAACCCAGGCACCACATATTATGCTATGATGCTTAAGGCATCATGAGGCATTTTTTCAGGTTTGTTATAGTGTTACAGGGCCACCTTTGCAATGTGAAGTTGTCATTCACAGATGACATTGTTATGTCGATCATGACTGCAGGTCACAGACCTAAGGCTTCCATTAGCAGGAACATCTCTGAGTAAGTGGGAATAGAGTAACTAGAAGTAGAAAGAAAATTCACAATTTTTTCGGCATGACTGAGCTCCAGGTCCTCTCTGTTATTGAATTTAGACATAAACTGAAACAAACAAGAGCTGACATTCAACTACCTGCCATCCAGATCCTGAAAATAGTAAGAGAGTAAGGTCCCCTATGTGGAAGAGAAATTGTAGGTTAAGAAGGGCAGACAGACCTTTTCAAGCTCATTTGACATCACAAGTTCATGACACTGTGAGAGTGGCTACTAGGCTCCTCCTGCTCAGGTTGGCCCAGGGGCTTTGGGTGGCCGAATCCTGACTGCTGCCTTCCAGGGAAGCTGAGGCACCCTTTTTAGGAAAGTAAATCAAACAAAAATATTAACTACTCAGATTCTCCTCTTTTTTATTAAAAATATGTTCAGTGCACATTTTAACATAAAAGGCACGGGCGGAGCATAGAGACAGATGGATAGGCAAGAGCAGTAGTAGGTAGAATGGGCGGTACCATCAGGCCCACAAACCACTATGTTTTTGGATTTTCCAGGTTAGGAAATAATTATTAAGAAAATAATTACTATATAGACTTGGAGGAAAATATAGAGAGAATAAGTGAGTTGATAGAGAATTTCATCATAGAATGATAAATTCTTTTTTGAAAAATCAGACAAAAATTTGGGATGGAAATGACAGAAACTGAGGTGAAGAATATTGTGACAGGTGTAGGACCAGGCTGACAGCAGAGGGAGGACCGTGAACTCAACAGCAGACCCCAGAAATGCCCAAGCTGAGATGAAGGCAAGGGGAGGCTAAGCAGAAGAGAACTCTCCGTAGACAATGTGAGGAACCCACTTTCGGTCACAGGGGGACAGGATGGAGAGAACGGAACAGAGGCAGAGGATGGAAAGAATAGGACAGAAGAGGATGAAGATGGAGGGAATGGGACAGAAGGGATCACAAGAGGCATCACACAATAGTTTTTTAAAGCTCCATAGATCTAATATTAGGAAACACTAAGCAAAACTTTAAACAAGGGGGAAAAGAAGGCCTAGCCACTTCATGGTCAAATTTCTCAGCCTTGTCCACAATAATAATAGTAATAATAATAATAATAATATTAGACAGTTCTGAATGAAAACTTTTATAATCTAAAAAAAATGCTACTGACTTGTAATTCCACTCTCTTCAGTGAAAAGGTCTTTCAATATCCATGTGAAAAACCTAGGCAATATGCACCAAGTTTTCTCACTCTTTGTGAGCAACCCCCTTCTGAGGTGAAAGTGAATTCAATCTTCTAAAAAAAAAAATCATTTCTAAAGCTTTCCTGGGAAGAGTGGAAGGAAACATCAAAGGAGAGAAGGTTATGGTATGGGGTTCCCTCCAGAAGCCTCAGGCACTAGGACATTGTGGGTTATCTGTGGGTATACCTGAGGCCTGGTCAGAAGAGGTGGATTATGGGCCTGTGGTGGATTATGGGTGCTTGGCCTGAAAGGACGTACACTCTTGCTTCAACGTCTTCAGAGCCCCAGATTCTTCCTTTTGTGATGCCCTGAGCCGGTGTTCTCTGCCAAATCCTTCCTGCTGTCCATGAACTGACTGAGACCTCATGAAACTGAGATCTAAAAGAACTCTCTCCTCCTTTAAAACTGTGGGTGTCAGGGTTTGTGTCCCCACAACGAACAAGGAGCTAAGCCAGTGCCCATCTCCTGGTTCTTACTATATGAGGCTCCCTCTACTGAGTCCTTTACCAACTCTTTTAAACATTTTTACAGAATTTCCATCTTTTAAGACATTTTTAAAAAACAGTTGACCCTATTTGTTTCTGAATGCATCCATGTTTTGTAGCCATGATGTGCGAAGAGATGATCTGCATGCATCACACTTACCGCTGTAACAACATCGTAAATGACCTCAGCAAATGTGATTCATAGTGTATAGTCAAATCAATCAGCGCTTCCAACGTCACGCTTACTGGTTGCCAGTCATTGCCTTGTTTGGCCACTCTGTTCTAGAAATCTTCTCCCTCTTCGCCTGCCTCTTTCAGCTCTCTGAGAGCACACTGATCATTCACGGTCAGTTTCCTTAATGATATTTTGTTTTTTGTTTTCCCCTATTGTGTTATTTTTCCCCTGCCTTGTGTGATCTGGGGCTACTTGCTCCATGCTAGAATTTCAAGACAGTAATAGTACTGGTAATAGACTACACATCAATTGCATTCTAATTTTGTGTTTTGCTATTGTTTTGTGAAAAGTTTGTTACATCTCTATCTGCCCTACAGATTTGTCATTTCAGCTGCCCACTGCCATGGTAATGCTGCCTAGTATGCAACTTCAGGACACCAGTAGCTGGCCACTGCAGGCAGGGTTCTTTTCTCCCCATCTACCTAAGGCTGTCTATGTGGGCACTGTGTGGCAGTTTCTTCTGGGTCCAGGCCTTCCATCCTGGAGGAAGAAGGGACAGCACAGTGGGGTGGCCAGGTGGAGCCCTCAGGGGTGGGCCATACCTGAACCTCATAGTCATCAGTCACAGGTGAGCTCTGGCCTGTAGCACATGCCCTCGGGCCTGCATGCAGATGCTGCACCTTGTGTATTTGAGGGCACTGAGGCCACAGGGCAGAGAGAAAGAAGTCCAGGCTTAGAAAGAGATAGAGAGGCAGAGAGGGAGAACACTGCAGCTGCCCAAAGAGATGCAAGCCCTGAGAGAAGAACTGAAGAACAAATCCCCAGGAGAAGCCCTGCCAAGGCCCAGGAAGGGGAGCCCCAGGAGGAAGCCGCAGCTTCCAGAAGGTATCATCTTGGCTGAGGTTGGCTTCTTGCTGATGTGTCTGCCTTTTAAGTCACTTGTGCTCATGTAGGTGACCCCTTCCTCATACTTCTGTAAGTAACACCAACAAACTCACTGGTTCACCAAGTGGAACTTCAGTCTGTCTGCTGAGCCTTACTTGGGGTGAACAGACATTGCTCATGTCTCTCCAGGAAAAGTTTCATGCAACAACAGGTATTATAATTTGGATGTAGAATTGCCCCCAAAATCCTCATGAATTTGAATGTCACAGACTATCTATGCAATTTATATACTGTTAGGAGGTGGGGCCTGGTCAGGAAGGTTGGTCAGTCCAGCCGATCTCTTTATTGGGATATTTGCTAAAAGCTTTTTTGCTATGTCTTTGTTGCTCTTCTTAAACTTGGCCTTACCCACCAGTCCACGTAAGAAAAGAACTACAAGTATGTAATTTAAAAGACTAGTAAATATGAGAAAGAAGAAGAAAAGTTAAATTTCAAATACCTTAGCTGGATACTGGAAGGTACATGTTTGTACATTCACTGGGTCGTCTTTACATCAATCAGTTTTCTTAAGATAAATTTACATCAAAGACCTAATAAGTGAATTGCTACAATAAACAAACTTAAAACTATATCACTTTGCTACATTAAATGAACTTATTTCTATATCACATAAGTATACTTAAAGTAACAGATATGAAGGCAGATTTGGTTATTTCAGAATTTTTTTACTTTCATAACTTATTTACTCACATTTCACTGATTACTAACATTCTGCTAGATTTGGTTTATAATTTTATCTGCCTATCCATTCATATATTCATGCATTCATATTTTTAAAAGACTTTATGCCAATTCACCATGTTGCATGTAATTATCTGTTTTGTACAGTACTATACTATTACTAATAATAATGATGTGGGGAGATTTCACAGATTTTATAAAACAGCTGGTATTATTTTAGAAGTGTATCAATCAAATGATTTAAATACCAATCTACTTTTTTCTTTTTAGATATTACCTTTCCTTCACACATTCTTACTTAATAAAATCAAGCAAAGATATCAACCATAGGATCCCTGTTGGTAACCAGATCTATAAAACACTTAAGTATATTCTTAAAGGCTAGAAAAAAATTTGTATGCTTAATTTCTGTAGGCATTATTTTTAAACCCATAAATTTTAGCTCTTTAAATAAAGAAAAACACATTATAACAATTTTTCCTATTTTTAAGACCCTCGTTTTTATAGAAAATTGTACTTTTCTAGAATCTGTGTGTAAGACCTCCTGACAGTTTCTAACCTGGCACAGAGGCAGACTTGTCAGCCTGGATGTCCCTGAAAGCAGAGACTGAAACAAAGGCTGGGGAGCAGGTAATTGGGAAGCGAGTCCAGGGTGCAGACCGGAAGGATTAGGGAGGATAAGTGGGGCCAAAAGATCCTGCTGCAGGGATACGTAATTGAAATTGGCTACTGCTGCAGGCAGCTGGTGCTGAGCCTGCCAAAACGACCCAGAGGAGCCTTACTGAGATGTGTGGCAGACCTGTCTGCCTCGGGGAGGAAAAGGAAAAGCCTCAGATGTGCTGGCTTTTTGCCCCTCTTGGTCAAGGGTGTCCCCTTAAGCCCTGACTCTCATTTAGGTTTCCCTGCACAGCCACACATACTCCTGATTCTATGCCTAAATTCCATTCCATGGTATTCACACAAAGAAACTCTCAGACAGCTGCTACATGCTGAGGTGAGTACACCCTCCCACCAGGGCTGCACAAAGCTGGGCTGCAGAAGCAGTTGGGATAAGATGGCCCAGGGGAGATGGTGATGCCAAAGCTAACCCAACAGATACAAGCTCTGCCACCCAGCCCTGGCTCCTGACCAGTGTCATACACACACCTTAATATGGCACCCTAATGCTGTGTTGGTTATTTCACCAACTTTTAAATATAATGCTCTCTAGAGATATCTACAAACCTAATACAATTTTTCTTTTCCAAGTACAACCCTCTCTGTTAGTTTCATGGTGTCCAATCAACAAAAGAAACAAGGAGGGAGAGACAGGGTTTATCCCTGTGGTATCGGTGAAGGTGATGATGATGCCTAACTTTTTAATCCATAAACCTTGATCCACGATGAACCACACACATGTGTACAAAACACACTAACACAACCGAGCTGTTTACATGCTTGCCAGTTTTGCTTGTTCACGCCACATGTCCCCCTTCCTCTCCTTTCCTCCCCACCTCAGACACAGATCCCTTTTGCATCTCCACAAGGTCAACATTTATAAATACTGCTGTGCTTTGCTTCTGGAACATCCCCAAAGTGTCTCATGTATTTGGATGCTGTTAGGAGTTGGGCCTGGTCAGAAGGGGTGGATTATGGGTGTGTGGTGGATTATGGGTGTGTGGTAGACTCTGGATTACAGACATGTAGTGTATGGAGGGCAAGTAGTAGATTGCAGACATAATGGCACATCTCTGGGTGCATGAGCTGGAAGGGGCAGACTACTGCGGCTTAACCTGGAAGGGGCCCGACACTGAGGCTTGACCTGGGAGCAGGGGATGCCTGGAAAATGACCTGGAAGGGCACATGCTAGTTCCTGTTTCCTGCCTCACTTAGCTTGGCTTCCACCTGTAACGTTGTGAAGAGCTCTCCTCTGACTCCGGCTCTGCTGTGTGCTCCCACCATCACCAGCCACCCATGAATAGACTGAGACCATCTGAAATTATGAGCTGAAATAAAATCTTTCCTCCGTTAAGTAGTGGATATTAGGTATTCTGTCCCTGCGATGAAAAAGTAACAAATATCCTATAAAGACTAGCTATATGATTCTATTAGAAGACCAATAAAAGATCTTTTCATAGCACTTCTCTGTTTTACCCCAGCCACACACAGAGAAACTGAGGCACTGAGAGGCTCAGCAATGAGCACATTACTAACACAAGCACAGAAGTTGGTGCTGAAACCCCCAAGCTGAAATCTTCAATTGAGTCTTTCACCACAATTCCAAATGCTACACTCTCTAGCTATCTGGAAGATTAAAAATTGTTTGAGCCTGCCTAAACAGCAACAAGCTCTATCTTTACCTAAGGCTCTTTCCTTCACTTGCATGTACTACAAACAACTCGAATTCAAATGAAACAGAAAAGATGTTAAAAGCTTTTCTTACTGTCAGAGTAATACAAATGTAAACAATGTGAAGTCAGTCAGTATAATTTAAACAAACAAAAAAATTAAGAATTCATCCTTGTTTTACTTTTCCCTCAGAAGATGGATTCATAATTAAACTTTTCACCTTTCCAAATGACTAAGTCTGCGCGCTGCACAGTGGGTGGTTTTCCTTCCAGGGTCTGTCTTGGAACAGTGTAGAAAGCTGGGGTTCCTGGATGGAATTTAGAGCTACATTTAACCTGGCATATTTTAAGAAGATTAGCATATCTTTGTCTTCCAACACTAAGTACCTTACAATTAACTGAATTTCGACAGCTTGTTGTTTCATCAGGAGTGAAGTTTGAAGCCCTCCTCTCCGCATTTTTTGCCGTTGCATGCAGCAGGAAATCTGAGTAAATTGCCCTGCATTGGCCTAGAGGTGTCTGCAGAATAGGCTGCATTAACTTCCCTGGGGGAGGACACACGGGCACATGGACATGGCATGCCACCTCCTCCATGCTAAATTCTAAAGTGTCTCAAGGACTTTGGCTGGGGGAGCAAGAATTAGCTATTGTCTCTACATTACCGTGATGACCTCAAGGGTTTGAGGTGAACATGACAGCATTAACCCTGGTCCTTCCAAAACTTCCTGTTGCCTTCCTTTTGACAATCAGATGACCAGATGAAAATTATTGATGGTAAGCAAATCAATAGATTTTCTTCTCCAGGAATTCAAAATCAACCAAAAATCATCAGCAGTGTTTTCACGGTGTCAACACAGGAATACAGTTTTAATAAACTATAAATATCAGCCAGGAGGGGCAGGAAATTTCATCTTACACTTTCCACCTGGAGAAACAGGTTGGAAATTCATCCAGGGGTGAGTGCAGATACATAGGTGCTACCCATGGGGATCTATCTGGAAGGGGGGAAAATCAATTTGGCAAATTGCTCAATTCTTCCCCAGAAGCAGTGGTTGGTCACTGAAGGACACGCTCTATTTACTGAAGGTAATAGGGAGGGAGGCCCAGGATAGTGTCTCCATTCAGCTGTAATCAAGAGGATGTATAGAAATCCCCACCCTCCCTAATTAGCAGCAATGCTGCCAGTAAATCTACACACAGAAGACAAGCAGAAGTGAGCAGAATTGGATCAGCAAGTTGCCACACCTAAACAGCAGCAAGTCAATAAAACAGTGCGTGTGCAAGGAAAGGGACTCAGAGAAATTAGAATATGACCTGCATCTGTTAGTTCTGCACTCTTAATAGAAAAACACAAAATAGTCTCCTAAATACAAAGTCAATGACTACCAAAATCAAGCAGATAAATATCTTTGCTAGTACTTCCTTACAACAAATACCCACCAAGAAACTAATATGCCACTATTAATTGAAATGTTCAGTAACAGAATAGATCTAAACTGTGTTCATTTATTTGAACTAACAATGTAGCAGTAATATAAATCTCATTCACTTTTAGGAAAACTGGGTGAACTCAAAGCTAAATATTTATAGAAGTCTCATTATAACATCCAAACATTTAATAACAAATACACGTATTAATAAGGAAAGTGTTATGTCTATTTAATATTTCACTGACATGTAAGAAGCAGTTTGACAAATTCTTTGTCTTGATTTCAATTGTCCACAATGCTCTTTGTTGGTCCAAATACTTTCCTTTCTGCTGTTACCAATAAGAAATTGTCATCCTACAGCTAATTTGTAAAATTATCTAATAGTTTTCTTATTTTTCAATCAGCCAATTTACCTGTGAACTTCATTGCCACCAGATTTTAAGAAAAGTTAAAAGTCTAACAGCAAAGCTTCTATCTATATAGGCTGCAAGGTGATTTTACCTGGCTAGTAATACTGCACCTACAAAGGACATGCAATACCCTAAATACTCTAAAAATTACAGCCTGATTATGAGCCCCACTCTCCTGCCTACAACTCTCTGAACCCAGAAGCCACACAATCCTCCACACCCATATCCATTATGTATGGGAATCCTCTGGAAGAACATACTGATCTCATAATTCATGGGTGTGCCCATGTCAAATTACTACTATCGATTCTATGACGTCAAGCTGAAATACTAGTATACTAAATACTAACAATATTAACATTTCCATAGAAGGGAGCAGATCTTCCAAATAAAATCTAGACAATAATCAAATGGTCAATCCCATACTATGCAAACTTTAAAAGGTAAAGATTTGGACTAGTATGACAGGAAATGGCAACAACTCAATCTGTATTTGTGTCAACCTCAAAATTGTAATTCAGTAGATGACAATATGGATAAAACATATGATCTCATCCCATGCACATGTGCCTTTTAATCCTCCCATCAAGAAACACAATCTTTCAGGCTTGCTTGCCCCATGGAACATGGACAGGTGTTCCACAGGCAGAGGTGAGGCAAGTGACTGGGCTTTGCTTGCCTTCCCTTGCTACTCTTTGGAAGGCTGAGGGCCCCGCTTGAAGAATCTGGGGTATCCCAATAGACGAGGAGAGTCCTAGGGCCTACAGCAAGATGATCTTCCTGAAACCCACCAAACCCAGGTACCTGCCAGACACATGGACAAGTGAGAAGCCATCCTGTATCATCTAGACCAGAATTTCCCCAGGTCAAAAGAGCTGAAAAGCTGTCTTAGTTAATTTTTGGCACTGTGACACAGTACTTGACATGCACAACTTTAGAGAGGAAAGATTTATTTTAGCTTACAGTTTCAGAAGGTCTCAGACCCTTCATGGGCGGGCAGCTGGAAAAATGGTAGAACCACATGCTGGGGTCACAGCTAGAGCCAGAGCCACCAGGAAGACAGAGATCCTCATAGCATGGTGGAGTAGAGAGAAGTCTGGGAAGAAGGACAGAGCCAGCACACACCCATCCAGACCAAGCCTCATCAGCCAGGCTCCACCTCCCAATCCTACACAGTATCCATGGGAACATGAAACTTTTGGGGACACTCCAGATCAAAACCATTCTGCCTAGGCCCCCAAAAGACTCATGGCCCTCCTTATACAAAATACACTTAGTCCTTTTCCAAGACTTGATAAAGTCCTAATAGTTCCAGCACTGCTAAAAAGTTCAAGTCCCAAGTCTCCTCTGAGATGCAAGGCAAACTCTCAGCTGTGAGTGCCTGTTAAAACCAAAGAGTTGTGCTGGAAGAATGGCACAGTGGTTAAAATGCCTGCCTTGGGTTTGATTCCCCAGCACCACATAATGCTGAGGCAGGAGGACTGCCAAGTCCAAGGCCAGCCTGGGCTACATAGTGAGTTCAGGACCAGCCTGAGCTACAGAGCAAGACCCTGTCAGAAAAAAAGAAAAAAAGAAAAAAAATAGTCAAGCATTTCCAATATAAAATGGTACAGGGTAAACATTCCCATTCCAAAAGGGAGGAATGGAGGGATAAAAGACAACTGGACCAAAGTAATTTGTAAACCCAGCAGGGAAAGGGTTAAATCCTGCGGTCCCATGTCCAGAACCTGGAATAAAATGCTTCAAGACAGGTACTCCAAAGGGCTTGGGTAGCCCCTCCCCTACAGCATCTCAGCAGGCTGTAACTCTCATTTTCTCTGCTTTGAGCTGAATCTGCTCACGGCCTGTAGCTTTCCTCAGCCAATGATTCCTGTTCCTGGCTTCTTTAAATTCCTGAGTTCTCCATTGCACCTTAGGTTCCAACTTTGCAACTTCACTCACTGCCCTCTCAGGGGCACACTGCCTGGCCTCCAAGGCCTTCCTCTGCCATCTGGGTGAAAGCCTCCATAAACCCATGAATCTTACATTCGACAAGCCTGTAAAGCCAGGACCGCTTGGACATCACCAAGGTCTGCCACTGACTTGAGCAGTAGCCTGGTCCCCTTGGACAAATGCCATAGAAGTCCCCAAGTTCTTAGATGGTTGAGTTCCAGGTATCTGATCTTTGGCTAACATTTTTCTCTCTGGCTCTGGGGTACACTTTTCAGAGCAAAGTCTTTCGCCTCCCCACTATTGAGCTGGTGAAGGGAAGGGTCTTGTTGACTTTGCAGTTGCCCTCCAGGGATCTTTTCTACAGTACAGATGGTAAGCACTTGGCTTCTTTTTAATGTTAATCTCTTTAACTTCTCTGTGCTCTTTGGTGCCACCACTGCAGATGATTTTGGCCTGGCACTGAAAACTTTCTATATGATTTTTCTCTGCCATTTTATCCTGTCTTCCATCATAAAGCTGGCTAAAAGCTGCAAATAGCAGCCAAGTGACAGCCTGGACACTGGGCTGCCTTGAGATCTCTTTCACCGGATGAAGCAGACCACCACCCTTAATCTCAGTTTTAAGCAAAGTCTCTGGACAAGAGTGAAGTGCTGACAAACTTTCTGTGAGAGCACAACATACGTGGTGTTTAGGCCACTTGCCATTACAGTCCTCCTTCCCATCTGAAACTTCTCGAGCCTGGCCTTTTCAATCCACACTTTTATCAACGTTCTGGTCTTCTGAGCTCTCATTAGAATCTCCCATCAAGCTCGGCTCAGAGCACTCCAAGGCTTCTCCAGCTGGTATCCTCAAACCTTTCCAAATTACTCCCACAAACTCGTTTCAAAAGTTTCTGAACTTCATGGTCGGATGAAGCCACAGCAATGACCCACACTTCTCTGATACCAGTTTCTGTCTTAGTTACTTTTTCATCACTGTGACTCAATACTCGACATGTACAACTTTAGGGAGGAAAGATTTATTTTAGCTTACAGTTTCAGAAGGTCTCAGTCTTTTCATTTGTGGGCGGCTGGAAAAATGGTGGAATCACATAATGAGGCCACAGCTAGAGCTAGAACCAATGAAGAGACAGAGATCCTCACAGGATGGTAGAGTAGAGAGAAGTCTGGGAGGAGAGGCAGAACCAGCATATGCCCCTCCAGGTCAAGCCCCAAGTATCTGCCCATTCCAGGCAGGCCTCACCTCACAACCATATACAATATCCATTGAAACATGAGCCTTTTTAGGGTCACTCCAGATCAAAACCACAACATAAGCCAAAGTCACAAAAAAGCAAGAAACTATAAACATTCATTGTTTTAAATTCCTAACTTATCAGGTGGTCATTTAGCAAAAACTAATTGATTAAAAAAGGGAGTCAAATTGACCACACTCTTTTATAATCAAACTAATAAGCATGAGTTTTCATTTCGGAGGTATGATACGATAAAAATTCATCAGTGAAAAAAAAAAAAGAATGCCACCAGCCAACAGTAGACAAAAAGAACACACTGACTAATGGCTCTTCCCTGCAGTTCCAGGGCCACACCATCCAGCCTACTTGGAGAAGACACAGACATAGATTTGGAGCAGTTCCTTGATATGCGGGGACAATGCAGAGCTCACCACACGGAGTGACTGAGGGTGTCTCAGATACACATCCACAAAGGGCTGGGGGCCCTTCCAAGGAGCTTCACTCCTGGGCCTGATCTCAAGCCTTAGCAATCAGTAACTCTGTGCACTTCAGAGCTACATAATAGAACACTAACTTAAAAACCACATTTTAGAGATAGCCAACGTTTTGAGGAACCAGAAGTTAAAACATACACACACAGGAATCTATTCTTTAACACTGACTTAATCCTGTCCATCTTAGAATCCATCAAACACCTAAAAACACAAGATGAAAATTTAGCATCGGCTTGACCTCAGAAGACAGAGGAATTCCCATGGGCTGGCAGCAGAGCAGGAGCTTCCTAAAGCCAGGGGTGGACCCCAGGAGATCCGGTATGGTGCTAAATACACACCATAGAAAATTGTCCCTCTCGGTGCCCAGTGGATGAGAGAACCCCTTGTGCTGACCTGCACAGGAGACGATAATGAGACAGGAGGATTGCTGTGAGTTGGAGGCCAACCTGGGATACGTGGTGACTTCAGGTCTAGCCTAGACCACAGAGTGAGACCCTATCTCAATAAATAAATAAACTGATAAATAAATCTAATAGTAAAGCAGACGTGATCTCAACTCATGCTACATACCTGCTATCAGAAACCACACACCCTTCCTCAAGAAGCCAAGAAGTCCATATTCGTCTAAGCTAGTTTTTAAAAGTTAAGGCACAACCCAGATAGGCACAGGCCTCTAATCCCAGGTACTCTGGATGCTGAGGCAGGATAATTGCAAGGCCAACCTGAGCAACCAAAATAAACCAAAATAAAATAAAAAGAGCTGGATATGGGGCCCAGTGCTCATCCATTTGCGCAGTGCAGGTTAGGCCCTGGGTTCAGTCCCCATTACCACCACAAAAGGGGGGGGGAGGGGGAGGGAAGAAAAGGTAAAGGCATAAAACAGACATTTCCAGCTAAAAGATTTATCTCTGAATGAAGAAACTGAAACCAGAAAGGTGAGGGACAAAACTGAAGGTCATTGTTAGAGGTGAGAGTAAATCTGACCAAGCACTGAGCATGAAAAACCATAAGAATAATAATGTTATTATTGATGATGGGGGCCAATTTGTATGTTTCAAAATATGCTGAAAATGTATGTCAAAAAGCAATTATATGAATGAGGAGGGAGTAGAGCCAATGCCATCAATTAGGTGAATTACTAAAGAGGCTAATAAAGATATTGGCTAGACCTTGTCATTTAAATTTTATTGTTAAACACTTAAAATCTACAGAAAAATAAAAAAATAAAGTATGCAACTTAGAGTCTAGTAACAAAGTCTAAAAAAACCTGATCAATCTAATAAAAGAACGGGAAAAGAGGTACAATATTAGAAAATAGAAAACAGAACAAATCATAGAAATAATTTTATATAATTTTGTATAAATAAAGTACAAAATATTTCATCAATTCTAAGGAGCACAATTGTTCACATTTTCCCATCTCTGAAGTCAGGATGCTCATTTCCAATGACGGGGCCAGAACTGTGATGTGGAGGCGGTACCTCAGAACTCTGAAGACAGCAGCGGGGCTGCAAGGTGACTCTGAGGAAACTAACGTCCCGGAAGTGAGAGAGGCTTAAAAACACCACTAACATGAGAGGCCAAAGAGGGTTGTTCACAATTTCAGACAGTGAGCAAATTCTAATCAGTTTAGTTTTGAGAGCTGCAGCCATCACCAAGGCTTCTGCTCATATGGAGAATCGCAGGGCCTAGAGAAGCACAAATGCTGATAGTCCCAAGGCACCAATTAATTCTGAGAGTTCAACTCCGAGTGAGATCATTTTTAGAAATAGCTTTATTATTTCATTTATGCATGTGCACGATATCAACATAAATTTTCTTAAATAACTAATTCTAAAAATACATCTTAGTAGGTTCAAAATAATCATCATTTAATTACATTTTTTCTTAGTAGTACCTAAATTGATTGTGCATCTTACAATTATTGGTATTTTTAGAGTTGATGAACTACTTTAGTATAAAATAATCAAAATAAATGAAAAGAAGCTAGAATCAGAATAAATAAAAAGAAGCTAGAATAAATACAAATAGCTAGTTCCCAAAGTGCAGAGATACACAAGTTGCATTTTGAAAATCCAGTTATATGCTATTAACCTGAGATTCAATTTAAACATAATAACAGAAAAAAATGAAAGTGAAAGAATGGGGCAAGAAAATATCTGAAAAAAATAAATAATAAAAGCAGCAAAACCTCATATAAACATGTTACTACCCACAAATTAACTTCAAGGGGGAAGAATTACTCTAGATAAAGAGAGCTACTGCCTAGCAATGGAAGGAAGGAACAATTCACCAAAAACATGTAGCAATCTTAAAGTTTTTATTTGCCAAGCAAGCTAGCCTCAAAACAAACAAACAAAAATAGATTTACTGGAAAGAACCTAGAAATTCACAACTTTAGGAGGAGAGTTTAATTTACATCTCTCAGTAATTTCGTATAGCCTGATGCAACAGCTGGGCAGACCATATTGTTTCCCACCACACACAGAATACTTACCAAGGTCTTCAATGTATGCAGCCTCAAAACAAGTCTCAAAACATCACCATCCTGAAGACATGCCTGATGAAAATGAAATAAAATTAGAATTTAAAGACACTTTCAAATAATGAAAATTAGAAAGATTCAACAATACCAAAATCAGATTCATGACAAAGGCCAATAAAATGGAAAAACCTCTGAGAAAACAATTTAAAGAAAACATTTGAAAGTCACAAACTAGGAATAATGGAGAAACAGACCATGGTGCAGCAGGGCTTGCACAGATCTTGTGGCAAAATGGTCATAAAATTTTTAGGGAAAATGGGTAACTACATGATCCTGATCTCAAGGTATCCTCCCCTACCAGAAACTAAGACTTACAAAAGTTTAGCAATTAAAATATGTATTTTGAGCCCAGAAATAGGAGAGAGCAATGAAACTCAGTAGCACCAAGAAATAAGCCTAGGCACTGGTGTGGACTGGGGTGGCATTACAAACAAAGAGAAAGAATAGACTATCTTAACTGGAAACACATGCAGAAATTAGATACCACCTACTTCAGAGAAAACAGGAAAATAAATCCCACTTAGATTAAAACCTAAACATAACAAAGAAAACCTCACAGCTTTTAGGGGGAAAAGATAGCAGAATAAAATTACAATATGATACAGAAGAATTTCTTTTAAAAGATTAAAACAAGTAAAAGTTTGATAAATTTAATCAGATTTTAAGGATTTTTTTTAAACCAAAGGTATGGCCTTATTCATTTTACCATCATTGGAACACAAGGTCAGGTGCTCCCGCTGAAAGGAGAAGAGACTGATTTTGGCTCATCTTTCAGAGACCTCAGTTCATGCACACAGTCAGCCATGACAGAGGGGCCGGTGTGGAGCAAGGAACTCACGGCGCTGGGAAGCAGAGAGAGCAAAGGATGAGTGGGAACAAGAGTTTACACCTCCAGTCACGTGGTGACCAGGCCTCCTGCCAGGCCCCACCCTAACAACACAGTGAGCTCACACATAGATTGATCTGATGATCCAATTACCTCCCCTAATTCACTCACCTTCCAAGTGTTCGAGGCTTTGGAGGAACACTTCAGGTCCTAACCATAACAGAACAGAATAGAAAGATGCAGTATAAAAATACATAACTTTTTAATAAAAGAAAACATACCACATTTGTGGTAGAGTACAAAGGGACCAATAGAGCTTTAGGACACCCTGAGAGAAAACATTTTCCAAGCAAAAGGGTGGACATTGAAGATATTTTTAGAATTTTCCCAAATCAAAACAAAACAGGAAAGTCAAAACCACAAAGAGAACAAATGGACAAAAAAAAAAAAATCAGAGGTAATTTTGGGAGGAAAGCAGCCCAACAAATCAGAAATGCAGCTTAAAACCCTGAGCTTCCTTCTTAAATCCTCTGGATGGGTGGAGTCTAGCCTCCTAAATGTCGGTCAGGCTGTAGGAAATCATAGCTCCCTGCATATTTTCAGAAGCATGTGATTCCATCCAACCACTGCAAAGAACAATTTGGCAATTCCTTAGAACAAGCACACAACAGGCTGTATCCAAAAACATTCACTGCAGCGCTAAGGCACCAAAGACAACGCGGAATCCACTGATGTGCTGTCAGCAGTGTGGCAGACACTAAAACGGGGCGTGTTCACACCGTGGGATGCTAATTTTTCAACCAGATCAATGTGAAGCAAAATGCTGAGTTTGTAGAGCTATTTATAAAAGAATAAATAAAACACTATTTATGAAATATTTTAAAGTCCATTTAAGACAATATCATATGGAAGCCGGGAATGTAACCCTGTGGGAAAGGCTAGGCCTAGCACACTGAGGCCCTAGGCTCCATCCCCGTCAGTTCAAAAAAACAAAATCAAAAAACATGTCATTTATGTGTACATATTTATGAATAAAAGTCCAAATCCATTTAAGGGTCCCACTTACAACATCCATAGGACAGTTCTGAGGAGAGACAGGGTTGGGGTTTTAGCCATACATGCAAAGCTCTATTTATTTAAAAGAGGAGATATCTGAGGAAAATATGTCAAAGATTAACACATTAAATATTGCTTATGTATTTCTTGTGTTGGCTATATGTTCTAAATATTCCACAATGCAACTTTTTAATAAAAGAGAAACACAGCCTCTTTTTAGCAGGGTAAAGAGGAACATGTAGCAACTTTAGGATGCCCTGATTTGCACAATGATTGGAAAACAACACAAAAGGTAACTAACGGAAATTTTTTAAAATCATTTTAAACAACAAAGCTAATACTAGCAAATGTGGTTTTATCTATATGCTAATGATTTTCTTCATACTTACCCTCAGCTGCAGGCAGTGCTAGGGAGCTGCAGGCCTGTCTCTGAGGGAACAGAACTTGCCAGAAGAATAGTGGTGAAGAGCTGAAGGCGCTGGCCAAGACCACCTCCAACATCACAGCCAAAAGCGTAGGAGGAGCAGGCGAGGCCGGGAGGCCAAGAACTGCCAGGGAGCTGCTCTGGAGGACGTGCTTCACATACTATAAAGGAGCTGCTGGGTGTGGGGACTCCCAAACCATGTACACAGTGAGTTGTGCTGTGAGATCCTGCATGTGGAACCCCTCAAAGTGAGGAGTGGTAGGAAGCAGCGGTCTTTTTCTGAATTCGGCCGTGCAGATGACATGACACAGACATCTCCCACGTTGATGTTTCCTAAGGCTTGTGGTTATCAACATAATGTCACCATATTTTTTAAAATTAATTTTATAATTTGAATATCCATTTCCTAATTTGAATTTAAACATAGATATTCTCTGTTTGTAGATATTGTCATTTGGCCTAAGATTTTGTTGGAAAGAGTGTTGTTCTGTTTAAAAGCACTGTGTGTTGCACACAGGAATGGGGTGACTCACCTGCAAAGGTGGACGCTGATGCTCCTGCACACTTGTCATGCGGCTCAGAGGATTGATGTGAGTCAAGAGAGAGACAGTGATGGTTCCAGGAACATGGACAGGCGGAATGTTGGTGCCGACCTGGCATCCATCTCCTCAGCCCTCTTTCTTATAAGCCCCAACTTTATCCAAGTAGTCACTCTCCTCCACATGGCCAGGTACTTCAGCAAAATATGAACCATCTTCCAGGATGGCCCAGCTCAGCCCATGGCATCTGTCGGGAGACTTCCAGGAAGATGCTTCCCTCTTGTAATCCGGAGGCCATCAATATCAACACCTTTGAGCAGGGCAGGGCAGAGAGACAAAATCTGAGACCCTGATACTTTTGAAAATCTGTATCAACTCACCTGAGTATCTTCCTGGATTCTGCACTTCTTCTTATGTGAGATAATAATTTCTATATTGCATAAGCCAGTTTGAGTTGGATTTACTGTTAGTAGTCGCTAATATATCTTCTAAAATAAAAGGGATGGAGCTCTTATTCTGACAGGTTAACGGTGCACTACACGTGACCCACTTGTATCATGATTCCGCTCTGGCCTCGCCTGGCCAGTATCCCTTCTCACGGCCCTGCAGTGGGTTAGCAATGGAACACATACCAACCACTTTCTGCCCTCATTTTGGTCATTCCCATTTTTAAACAAAGAATCCATTCCCTAAAGTAACTATTAGCATGGAATCCAAACTGTTATAGTTTTTATTACTCACTTGAATAATATAGGATTAGAACTCACACCTATCATCTGCAATCTTGAGTAATATGTTAGGTTTCACCATTTAGTTACACCTCCTCTTTTTATTCTAATCAAAAAATTAGGATGTATCATTTTAGCAGATTCCCTCCCAGCAGAAAACTTGGTATTTTTGTACCACAAGGCAACAAAAATCTAATAGAATGCTAATAAAAAAAAAATCTTCTCAGTTTTTTGACAAGAAACAAAACATATCGTGAGCCTATTCTTTTAAGAGCGAAAGACAAGACTAAGGTGCTCTGAGTGGAGAGACAGTGGCACAGGAGGGGCATGAGACATATTTTTTCAAACAAGAATCCAGAGAGCACACAGATCTCAACAGAAAACAAAACAATTAACAGTCAACAGAATGACAGCACAACAAATGGAAAACTATGACCCCTTCCTGCTCAGCCCTCAATGTAGCAGGACATCTTAAAGCCACATCCCTGAGGAAAGCTCCTCCCACCAGTGACTTGCTGAGGCCAGGCTGTCAAAGACGAAAGCAAATGTGTGACTGCAAAAACGTACTTAGACAAGTCCAGTTCACCGGATAGAACCAAAGAGTCTCCTGGCAGAAAATCACATGCTATTATTCCCCGCAAAGTCACATGCCACTGACCGGGGATCCCAAGGCTTGGTGAGCAGGGGGCTCCCATGCCGGCACCTGCAGAAGGCAGGCAACAGCCAAATGCAAAGCAGAGCACAGTCATGCTGCCACCAAGATGATCCTAAAGCCAGAGAGTGATGCAGAGCTAGGAATGAGATGCGGAGGGTGAAATGGACCAGAGACAGAGCGCTGGACGAGAGACCAGGACCCAAGGAACTCAACACATTTGTGAGCATAGTGCTTCGGACAGCAGCCATGGTCCACATCCCTGGATGCTGCGCTCTTAGCAGATGACTGGAAGCTACTGATTTCTCAACTTTACAAGGTTCTGGAAAACGCACAAGTGCGAAGTACATCGTCACCTCTGGCACTCCTTCACACGGGATCCTGCCAAGACTCCCCATGGGGAGCTTGTGGTGAGACAGGGACACAGCAAACACCACAAGCCACCCAGCTGGCTGTGCTTCATAACCTCCTTCGACCTGCCTAGCCCAGAGGTCAGACAGACAATGGAATTTCTAAAGCAGAACAATATTCTTAAGCAAAACAAGGTGCTTTAGAAAAATGAACAGTTTCAACCTTATAATATACCCCACCTGCATGAGGTGATGGGGAAAGGGGAGAACTCAGCATCTCAGTTTTGCTGGTAATTAATGTATCAAGAGTTACACGAAGAACCTTAAAGACTTCCAGGCTGTGTGCAAAGCATCCAATCATGGGGAACAAAAGTTAGACCCCCCAAGAGTGGCTGCCACCTCCCATGAAGCCCAAAGGTCTTAGGGGTAGACTGAGGGCCAGGCAACACCCTTCCTCCTGCAGCAAAGGCCCCTTTGGTCAAATATCCCTACACCCCAGGCCGGGGCTCAGTGATGTGGCCGGTCACTAAATTCTGATTCATTAAAAACAAGAATGAGTTCCAGAAAAAAACCTTCCTAGCCCTTGGAAGGAAGCCACAGACAAAGCCCCTGATTCTGCCTTCTGATAGTGGCATTGAGGATGGATGCCTCAATCTATAACCACTTCAGGACCATGAAAAGAATTAGCCAAACTCACCAAGACACGCAGCTAAGAAAGGCAGGAATTAGGTGGGCCTGATGACCTGATACTATGACCCCAGCACTCCGGCAAGGCTAAAGCCAGAAGACTGCAGGTTGAGCCCAGCCTGTGCAACTTAGCATCATGGTAAGAACCAGTGTCAAATTTAAAAAAAACAAAATCCAGTGGTGACCTGGGGATACAGCTCAGCATGAAACCCCAGGTTCAATCCCTAATACTACTGGGGAAAAAGAAAAGAAGCATTTGTATTTTGATAACTTGTGGAATTACAGAATTAACTATGCTGTAGTCAGTCCTCCTCTAAATCTGGGGAAAGGGGAAATGGAAAGTCTCCTCAGGGCCAATTTATTACTACTAGTCCAAGCAGAAAGTTTGGACCAATATTAAATCCAATAGGCCCAAATGTAACATATTCTGGAAATTGTACTAACTAGTTAGAAACAAATGAGAATATTTCTGTTCATGGACATTTCTTGCTGTTTCATGAACTGCAAATGCAAAAGCAGATTCATCTGAAGAGCTATATGCAAGCACCTGTAACTCTTCTCATGTCTTTTGTAATGAACTCCTGATCACTCCGCAAAGCTTCTGGGCAGTCCTTTCCCAGCTCCTGAAGGAACTCTTACTTTCTGCCTAATATGTTTTCTGTGTGCTCTGCGAGTATCTGCCCAACAGTATAGTAGCTCTGCATCTGCGGCCATTCCAAATGAGCTGTATGTAAAAGATGCAAAGTCTTGCCCATCTAATATTCAACACAGAATCTGACACTGGGTTGTTGTGCACAGTTTTAAAATAGAGCTCCCAAATGTCTGCCATTCCTGCCATTTTGACACAGTCTCATACCCCCATTTTGAGTCTGAGCAAGGTCAGATGGCTTCAACCAACATCGTGTGGCAAGAGGACATCTGCTGTATGACCTTGAGGCTGTGTGGTTTCACCTGGCTGACTCGGGGTACTCCACCAAGCAAGGAGTCACACCTCCTGCCACTAGACAGAAGAAAGGACATGCAGGGATGCTGCACCCATGGTAGCCTGAGCGCCAGGTGCGTGGTTAGTTCAGCGAGTCCTCACGCAACGTACAGTTCCAGCAGCAGGAGAAGCACCGGCAACATCTGCCCAGACCAGCCCTTCTAAAATTCTAGACCTTCAACGTAAACAAAATGGAATTGATATTAAGCCACCAACTCTTGGGGGTCATTATTATATGGCAATAGTAATCAAAGCAGTTAGTACTGAATAATTATTAAATTCATGAATGAAACATAAAAGAGAATGTTTCTACCATTACAAAAAGAAGGAACTATCATGATAATATCATCCAGTGGGAATTTTGTGATACACATTAACCATCATTTTGTATATTAGCTGTCCACTACTATGAAACTCAGTTCTTCTGTCCAAGAGCAGACCTCGTGCTTGGTGCCTTTCACCTTGACCTCACTTACTCTCACAACCCTGGAAAGACTTACATTAATCACCCCACTCTCCAGTATGAGGACGGGGAGCCCAGAGAGGCTGTCGGCGCTCTCTGCACGCTGCATCCCAGGACAGCTTCTTCTCCATAACATCGCAAGCCTTCCTCCATCACTCTTACTTCCCCCGTAACTGGTAAAATGAAACCCTCAAATAGTTTGGTATGTCAGTATGGGACAACCAATGTCACTGGTAATAGGCTGACTAGCCCAAAGGGACCCTAGACACTGTGCCATGGCAGGCATCATGGAGAGTGCCACCAAGATGGATTATGTGACCTCTGAACCCCAGGAGGAAACATTCTTCCTCCTTTCCAGCTTATCAACTCACTCAAAATCAGAGTCTCAGAGAGCAAAACCACATTGGGGTGCAGGAATTAAAGAAAGCACCACAGGTAAGGAAAGGGATTGACTGTGAGGCGCTGATCCGCACAGGTTGCATTTGGTAGAGGCCTGTCTGGAGAGAGGCGTCCAGCCACCGTCTTCACGTCAGTGACTTCGGTATATATATAAGGAGGAAAGGAAAACGTACAAAACAACATGGAAGAGGCAATCTGGATTATTTCAGGATATTTTTTCTAATATAAGTGTATACCATTACAGAAAAAACCATTTCTACTGAATTTACTCACACACAATAACTGATAATATTTTTACGGATTTTTCAGTCTTCTTATGACTATTAATATAACTGGACTGAACTGATGCTCGACAGCTCTGTATTCTGTGTCTCATTTCCATCTACAGTGTGCTTGGAATACTGAAAATATTTTTAATATTTAATAATACAAGTTATAATACATTGTATACTTTCATAGACCATATGAGAAGTGTAAGATAAAGTGTACTTGTAGAGGGTCAGCTATAAAGTAAATCCTATGGAAGAAAACTTGCTTCTATGAGCATGCAGGATTTATTATACTGGAAACCATAAAAAGTCACCTCTGCAAAAAATTACAGCTCTTTAACTGAATCTGATCAAAGATAAACATAAAATAAATAAAAAGAAATGCCACTGTATCCTTAGTGACCTAATAATTATAATTTATATTACTGATGTGAAATTGTACTATTGTTTTAAACCCATATATAAAATGGCTCATTTTTACAGAACACAAACTCCTCCTGGACCAATATTCATTTTGACATTAAGGTTCTTCCGTACCCATAAGCAGTTCAGAGATGGGGTGCAACGCAACTTCTTCTACATTACTATATTTAATTTTACAAATATAAAAAATTTATAGGATATAGGACTGAAAAGAAAGACAAACTGGAATTCCAGCATTGTCAGTATTTTTAGTGAAGTCTCAAGAGAAAAGGGAAGTGTGGGGGAAAGCTTAACAGAAGGACCTCAGGGAGTTAGTCTGTACAGTTTAAACACATTGTAAATAAAACATGTAGAGAGCAGTGATGCTGCTTTCTCACTAATTGTACAATACACTATATTGTGTAAACTTCAAAAGGGAAAGAAAATGTAGAATCAAGATTTCCTTCAACCTTCCCGTCACGCCAGTAATCTCAGTTACTCAGTAGGCTGAGGCAGAAGGATGACAGGTCCAAGGACAGCCTGAGAAACTAGCAAGACTCTGTCTCAAAATAAATTTTTAAAAAGGGAGAGGAGCTGGGAATGAATGTAGTCAGTGCTTTCTGGATTCAAACCTCAGTATAAAACCTCTCCCCCGCCCCCGCCACACACACACACACACACACAAATAAAACTTTTTATCAAACCTAGATGTGTGTGTGTGTGTGTGTGTGTGTGTGTTTGTGTGTGTGTGTGTGTGTGTGTGTGGTAGTGGGGATCAAGGTCAGGGCTCTCCCATTGATCGCATTCCCTGCCATTTTTACTTCTGATTTTTAGACAGGGTCTTGCTAAATTGCTATATTGCCTAGACTGGGTTTAACTTGGAATCCTCCTGCCTCAGCCTCTCAGAGTGCTAGGATTATGGGTCTAGATTATATTTAATTCCTATCCCAAACAAAACAGTGATCGAAGACTGGACATGCTGACCAATGATATTGCTTGGAAGTTCACTGCTTTACACAGTAATCTGCAGCTGGCACTCTTGGCTGTCCTTTCTTTCCCTTCCTTGTCACCAGAGCCCCCCATTACCAGGTCCCCATCCCCAGGTCCTCACTTTCACAGCTTACTTTGCCCCTAAAAATGGCCACATGTCAAGTTCAAACCAGTGTGCCCTGGGAGGTAGTTAGCCAAGGGCCTTTGAGGAGACTCTCCATTCTAACAGAAAAGTTGTGCAAACCAAGAGCCAGTCTCGGCTCCTGTCTTGGCTGTTATTCTTCAAAAACACAGTGGCTCCATGACAGGATGTTCCACATGCCCAAAGGGAAGGCCTGTCTATGGCCATACTACCCTGAACATGCCTGATCCTATCCGAACTTGGAAGTTAAGTGGGGTCAGGCCTGGTTAGCACTTGGACAGGAGCCCAAAGGGAAAGCCAAGGGCCTGTGAGCCAACCTGCAGCCTAACAACTGCTGAATTCTCTAGCTCTGGGTTTAATGAACTATGAGATATCCTTCTTGCCTAAGCCAGTTTTACTTGAAAGTCTTTACTGAATCCCAACTTAGTATATAACTCCCAAAGTAATGCACGATGTATCTCATAAGAGTTTCAATATCTGGTGTGAATGAGAAAAACAACAATTGGTTTTTCAACATATTTTGGAATAACTACCAAGTGAAATAGTGACAGTGCAGTCTCCATTTTCCAAGATGGCTGCTGACTGCAAACCACTGATATCTGGCAACCCAGTTGTCTCTGCCAACTTGACACTGGCCTTGTTACAGCAGACACACTAAAGCACATCCTTCTGACAGGATCCTTTTTCCAGGGGCCAAGAAAGTAGTTAACAGAGTTTAACATTAATATGAAAGATTGTAAAAATAATCTGTCACTACATTAGCTTTCCATTACTGTAACAAATGCTTGAGAAAACAAGTTTTTTAAAAAAGTTTGCTTTTGATTCACTGGCTCAGAGGTTCTGGTCCAGAATCACTGGCCTCTGTTTCTTCAGACCTGTGGTGAAGGATGCATCACCGCATTGAGTCCGTGAGAGAGGGAAGTTGCGCACATCACCACAGTCAGAAAACAAAGATAGGAAGAGGACCCAATGAGGTCCTACTATCTGCTTCCCACCACCTGCCCCTACATCCTCTAGGCTCCTCCACTCCCCAGGGGTACCCTGGAGTGCCAGCCACATCATCAGCACCTGGGCCTTGGGGATGTTCAAATCCAGACGATCAGAGATGGAGCCCAGGGATTGCACACTCAGAAGCTTCACCCCAGACCACTTTTAGTTTCAAGTGTGAGATAGGGTCTCACTAAGTCACTAAGTTGCCCAGGCTGGGCTCTAATTTGTGAACCTCCTGCCTCAGCCTCCCAGTGTGCTAGGATGATAGGCCCAATGACAAGCCTGTGTCAGTGGGCCCAGCTAGACGAGACTGAAGATGTCCACTTAAACCCTAACTCTTCTTCCTGTGGCAACTGGAGATACACTCCTTTGAAACACAGGCTTCATGAATGCCAAGATACCCAATATTACCTCATGCCATTTTATGTTCTTTATAAAATGGTACTTGGTGATTTTTCTGAAAGAAAATAAGCTTTTGGGAGAAATAATAGGTTTTTGATATAATACCTGAGAAATTTTGTTTGTTACCAAACAGTTCCCAATGTAATCTCTGGAACATAACTTAATTAGCATATGTTAAGCCCACTCATATCAAGCTTCTTACACTAGAGTTTTAAAAAACAATCCACTGAGAGAGACCTGAGGCAGGATGATCGCAAATTCAAGCCCAGGGTGGGCAACTTCGTGGCTTAGTGAGATCCTGTCAAAAAATAAGAAATGAGCGGGGGCGGGGGTTGCTGGAGAAATACTACAGAGGTTAGAGCACTTACCTAGCAAGTTCAAAGCCCTGGATTCAATTCCCCAGCACCACATAAAGTGGGCATTGGGGTAGATGCCTATAATGCCAGCATTTAGGAGGCTGAGGCAGGAGGATTGCTGATTGTTCAAGGCCAGCCTGGGCTACATAGCGAGTTCAGGACCATCCTGGACTACAGAGTGAGACCCTATCTTTAAAAAAAAAAAAAGAAAGAAAGAAAGAAATGAGCTGTAGAGACAGTACAATGTGAAGGCCCTAGGCTTGATCCCTAGTACCACAAAATTAATTAACTCAAATAAAATAATAAAAAATAGTACATTGGAACAATGTTCTCAAAGGTTTTTAGATTTCTGACAGTCACTACACTGCCAGCCTTCTACCTAGCTTTATGTTCAGTGTCTGTAAGGCCTGTTTCTGAGCAGATCAGTGCCTTCAACATGATCTCAAAAGTGATGATCTAGAACATGGTCTCGTATGTGATCTACAGTGTGACCTCCATTACAATCTAGGATGTGATCTAGGCCGTAACCCAAGACACAACCTAGGACGTGATCTAGAGCATGACCTAGCATGCAGCACAGGACATGACCCGGGATGTGACCTCAGGTGCGATCGAGGACATGATCTAGAATGCTCCCAGGAGGTCCTTGTGCTCAAGGAGTGGTCCCCAGCTTGTGGTGCTATCAGCAGGTGCTGGAGCCGTTAAGATGTGGAGCTTAGTAAGAAGAAGTCACATCATTGGCCGTGAAGGGGATTTGGGACATGCTGTCTTTTTTTTTTTTCCATCAGTGATATAAGGAGCTTCACTCTGCCATGCCTTCTCCACTCTAATGTGGCCCAGAAGCAACAAGGCCAAATGGCAGTAGCCTAGAAACTGAAACCATCATCCTAAACAGCCTTCTCTTTGGGCAAGTGTCTGAGGCCTCCGTAACAGTACTGGAAAGCTGCCAGCAGCATCACCATACGATGCCGAGCCAGTCAATGACAAGACAGCTGTTCAGAAATCTCAACTTTTCTATGTGACTTCTGTCACTAAAAACTATTTCTTCTGCCCTAAAATATAGTAAGTTTACATACAAAAAGTCATTATTTAGCCAGCAATAAAGATAAATAGTGTAGATTCTGTTAGCTAACCTATTACTGACTTTTATACACAAACTGGATTTATATTTCCCTCTGTGTTGTGGAAGGCAGTCAAGAAGGTACAGCTGTTTAACTTAACAGTAAATTTAAAATGCTATGGTTATGTTTTCTCAATTAAAAGTAAAATTTTCATGATTTTACATAAGTGGTTTAGTACAATGAATCAGTGATATTCTCCAAATAGCCTATGATTTTTGGAAGTCTGAACTTCTGTCTGCTTATTTTTTCATGCAAGTTTAAAATACTTACCAAAAATTTCCACGTTCCACATCATTAAACTTTTCATCTTGTCTCAAAAGAAAAAAATTTAATGCCAAAAAAGAGCCAAAATCAATTATTTTCAGCCTCAATTTTCAAATGTCAGTTTATTTTTTGTCTACTTCTAGTAAATTTATACCGCGTAACTCTAAACTTCACTAGCTGGCTCTTCCCGGTTGAAGACGAGCAGCAGCAACGTTCTGCCTCTAGCTGAGTCGCTTTGGGAGCGGCTCTCCCTCTGAGGTCTCCGGTCCAGGCCTGCGCACGGGCGCCGGTGGCCCAGGGGGCGGGGCGCTGCCTGCAACTGGAGCTCACCTGAGACCTCGGACTGGGGAGGCGCCTCCGCTAAACGTTCTGGAAGTGAGCCTGACAGAAGCGAGGTGCCAAACGAAGACCCGGGCAACTTGCTGCACCCTACAAACCACACACAGGAATTCCGGGGCGGGGGGACGGGGGGAAGGGGGCTTGAATTTAAAAAAGGTCAAGGTTCAGGCTGCATTTTTTTCTGCTGAATTGGCTAAAATCTCGAATTCCTGTGGAATGAAGTTTTTCCAAAACAAAAGTAGGAAGGAAGTATTGCTTTCAGTATAAAGACGTCCTAAGTAGGCTTCAATTAAATATATATATATATATATATATATATATATATATATATATATATATATATATAACTTGATGGTGGTCCAAGAAACAGGATGTGCCAAGATGTACGGGGAGGTAGAGGCAGGCTGCCTGTCTGGTTACCGGGCGGCTCGGAACCGGGTCGCTTCACTAAATCAGAGAAAACGGGGAGGAAAACAGAAGTTTCCCTTAGTGCAAGCAACACACAAACGTGCTGGTTAAATCTGCTTTACTGCCAGAGTTGTTTTAAAACAGAGTTGTTTAAACAGTTGTTTTTAACCGCAACCAGCAACAGCGACACCGCCACCTTGAGCTGCCCTCAGACGTACCTTCCCTTAGTTAGAGTTTTGTTCGGCCCCACGCCCTCGGCAACTTCTGTTCTCTAGTTCCACTTGTTCATGGTATGAAACCTGGCACAGAGCAAGAATCTTGAAACGAAAAGGAGGGAGGGAAAGAGAAGGAGGGAAAGAGGAGGGAGAGAGAGAGAGAGAGAGAGAGAGAGAGAGAGAGAGAGAGAGAGAGAGAGAGAGAGGGAGGGAGGAATCGTGCCACCCTCCAGGCTAACCGAAATGCTTGTTCCGAGATTACAGTAATTACAGCCCCAGCATGAGTTCCACACAAGCGCTAAGTGAATCAGCACATCAATTAAAAAATAAACACTCCGTCCAGGGAGAAAGACAACCCCCCGGGACGTCCTAACAGGCGTAAATGAACTGCCGGGCCGCTGCCCGCGCAGCCCCGCCCGCCTCCTTAAGGTGGACGTCCAGGCCCGGGGCTGCGACACCCCCTCCGCGCCGCCGGGCGCGGCCCCGCCTCCCGCGACCGAACAGGAGGCGCTGGCAAACACGTTTCAACTTCGTGTGTCCTGAATTCTTGTTTTGTTTTACTTTTTAAAGAAATAGGAAATTCTTTGTATAAGACCGTACTGCGTCCAGATGTTCGTACGCTGCAGCCACCTACCGGAACCCCTGTGGACCTGCGCCGCGGCACGATCCTGCCCCGTTCTAGCTAAAAAAAAAAAAAAAAAAAAAAAAAAAAAACACTGCCTCGGGGCCCCTCGCCCGGGCGCGCCCGGCCGACCCCCACACCCCACATTCCCGGGGCTCCAGACGCGTTCTCTGAAAGCTCCAAGGACATCCCCCACGCCCCCGGCGCCTACGGGGCAGAACTGGGCCGGCGCAAGAGCAGTCGCGAGCCGCGGACCGGTCTTCAGCGCGTCGCCCCCATTCAGGGCAGAGAGCGGGGACTTGGCGGATCTGAAACGCGCTGGAGAGGCACGTGCTGCAGTAACCCCGTCCCCCTCGCCGCGGCGCACTCGGGGAATGAGCCACGGTCTCACGCGCAGGAGCCCGGGGACCGTGGGGCACGAGGTCTCCGCGGTCTTTCTGAAATCACCGCAACTCCGCACGCGCAAGAAAGCGCTCAAGCTTGCGGACACCGTGGACTTCCTTAAGGAGGGCTGAGCCTTGGGAGCGCGTGGACTCCGCCCCGTCGCCCGGTGATTGGTACACCGGGGCGGGGGCGGAGACCAGGGCCAGGCCGTATAAATATTCATGAGCCGGCCGCCCGGCGCTGGCGGGGCCGGAGCCGGGAAGTTGGGTGAAGGGCGCTGCTCCCGCCGCGGAGGAGGCGGCGGCGGCGGGCGCGGGCCGCGCGGCTCAGGTCCGCTCCGCCTTCTGGTCCGCATTTGCTTCTCAGCGTCTAGGGAAAAGGGTACGGCTTGCACCCGGCTCGACCGCAGTCAGAGCTCGGCGAAGACTTTTACTGGAGGCAGGTCTGTCTGTCCGGGGGGCCGACGGACAGACGCAGGAGAAGGAGGGCATCGGCTTTGGCAGAGGGTCCCGAACTCGGGGAGTGGAGGCACGGCCTCGGAGGCGGGAATGGACCTCGGAGGGCCGAGAAGGGCCCGCAAGGGCTGACCTAGCGCCGCGAGCAGCCCAGCCATCTTGACTGCGCAGCGCGGCCCGAAAGGAAACTTGCTGCGCCGCCGCCCTCTGCCCGCAAAGTCACCGCTGCTGGCGCCACGCGGAGAAGTGGCCGGGCGAGCAGCAGAGGAAGGAGGCAGCGCAGGACAATGAGTCCAGGGCCCGCCACACTGCTCCGCAAGAGTTGAGCGCGATCGGAGCGAACGGGGCCGACTTGCCAACCTGCGGCCACCTTCGTTTCCCAGCAACAGCAGGCAGGAGGTGCGGACGGCCCTGCCTCGCTTTGGACCGCGCCGCGGCAGACGCGCCCCTGGAAGGGGCCAGATTATTGACGACACCCTCCGCCCCGGGGCAGGCAGGAGGAAGCGCGGAGGCCACCGGCTCTGCCCTTTCCCGGCTCAACTGCCGGGTCCCCTGGGAGCCCTGCGCGCGCCGCCTGCAGGGCGAGGACGCGGGGCCGAGGCCCGTAGCATGGAGTGGGGTTACCTGTTGGAAGTGACCTCGCTGCTGGCCACCTTGGCGCTGCTGCAGCGCTCCAGCGGCGCAGCAGCCGCCTCGGCCAAGGAGCTGGCGTGCCAGGAGATCACCGTGCCCCTGTGCAAAGGCATTGGCTACAACTACACCTACATGCCCAACCAGTTCAACCACGACACGCAGGACGAGGCGGGCCTGGAGGTCCACCAGTTCTGGCCACTGGTGGAGATCCAGTGCTCCCCGGACCTCAAGTTCTTTCTGTGCAGCATGTACACGCCCATCTGTCTGGAGGACTACAAGAAGCCGCTGCCGCCCTGCCGCTCGGTGTGCGAGCGCGCCAAGGCCGGCTGCGCGCCGCTAATGCGCCAGTACGGCTTCGCTTGGCCCGACCGCATGCGCTGCGACCGGCTGCCGGAGCAAGGCAGCCCCGACACGCTGTGCATGGACTACAACCGAACCGACCTCACCACGGCCGCGCCCAGCGCCCCGCGCCGCCCGCCGCCGCCCCCGCCGGGCGAGCAGCCGCCCTCGGGCAGCGGGCACGGGCGTCCCCCGGGGGCCAGGCCGCCCCACCGCGGCGGCGGCGGCGGCGGACGGGGCGGGGACGGCGCGGCGCCCCCAGCGCGTGGCGGCGGGAAGGCGCGGCCCCCTGGCGGCGGCACGGCGCCCTGCGAGCCGGGGTGCCAGTGCCGCGCGCCCATGGTAAGCGTGTCCAGCGAGCGGCACCCCCTGTACAACCGCGTCAAGACCGGCC
The DNA here is from genome assembly GCA_004027205.1 of Ctenodactylus gundi. Classification (NCBI taxonomy): domain Eukaryota; kingdom Metazoa; phylum Chordata; class Mammalia; order Rodentia; family Ctenodactylidae; genus Ctenodactylus; species Ctenodactylus gundi. The sequence goes on along the minus strand of PVKB01000860.1, from coordinate 50,333 downwards.
AGATCGCCAACTGCGCGCTGCCCTGCCACAACCCCTTCTTCAGTCAGGACGAGCGCGCCTTCACGGTCTTCTGGATCGGGCTCTGGTCGGTGCTTTGCTTCGTGTCCACCTTCGCCACGGTCTCCACCTTCCTCATCGACATGGAGCGCTTCAAGTACCCGGAGCGGCCCATCATCTTCCTCTCGGCCTGCTACCTCTTCGTGTCCGTCGGCTACCTGGTTCGCCTGGTCGCGGGCCACGAGAAGGTGGCGTGCAGCGGCGGCGCGCCGGGCGCGGGCGGCGCGGGCGGCGCGGGGGGCGCGGCGACGGCGGCCGGCGCGGGGGCGGCGGGCGCGGGCGCGAGCGGGCCCGGCGGCCGCGGGGAGTACGAGGAGCTGGGCGCCGTGGAGCAGCACGTGCGCTACGAAACCACGGGCCCCGCGCTGTGCACCGTGGTCTTCCTGCTCGTCTACTTCTTCGGCATGGCCAGCTCCATCTGGTGGGTGATCCTGTCGCTTACGTGGTTCCTGGCGGCCGGCATGAAGTGGGGAAACGAGGCCATCGCTGGCTACTCGCAGTACTTCCACCTGGCCGCCTGGCTGGTGCCCAGCGTCAAATCCATCGCCGTGCTGGCGCTCAGCTCGGTGGACGGAGACCCGGTGGCGGGCATCTGCTACGTGGGCAACCAGAGCCTTGACAACCTGCGCGGCTTCGTGCTGGCGCCGCTCGTCATCTACCTCTTCATCGGCACCATGTTTCTGCTGGCGGGCTTCGTGTCGCTCTTCCGCATCCGCTCGGTCATCAAGCAGCAGGGAGGCCCCACCAAGACGCACAAGCTGGAGAAGCTCATGATCCGCCTGGGCCTCTTCACCGTGCTCTACACCGTGCCCGCCGCCGTCGTGGTCGCCTGCCTCTTCTATGAGCAGCACAACCGCCCGCGCTGGGAGGCCACGCACAACTGCCCGTGCCTGCGGGACTTGCAGCCCGACCAGGCGCGCAGGCCCGACTACGCGGTCTTCATGCTCAAGTACTTCATGTGCCTGGTGGTGGGCATCACCTCGGGCGTGTGGGTCTGGTCCGGCAAGACGTTGGAGTCCTGGCGCGCGCTGTGCACCCGCTGCTGCTGGGCCAGCAAGGGCGCGGCCGGGGGCGCGGGCGCGGCGGCAGCGGGGGGCAGCGGACCGGGAGTCTGCGGCGGCGCGGGGCCCGGCGGGGGCGGGGGGCCGGGCGGCGGCGGGGGCTCCCTCTACAGCGACGTCAGCACAGGCCTGACGTGGCGATCCGGCACGGCCAGCTCTGTGTCCTATCCAAAGCAGATGCCATTGTCCCAGGTCTGAGCGGAGGGGAGGGGGCGGGGAGACCCAGCGTGGCGACGGGACCCTGGACGGGCTGAGGTTCCCACCCCTTCACTGTGTTGATTGCTATTAGCATGATAATGAACTCTTAATGGTATCCATTAGCTGGGACTTAAATGACTCGCTTAGAACAAAGTACCTGGCATTGAAGCCTCCCGGACCAGCCCCTTCGGCTCCAGTGGCATTCTAGGAGCTCCTCCCTGAGCGGGATTCCGCTGGCCTGGGGTGGACTGCGGCGCGTTTCCAAAACCCGGGTTCTCAGCCTCGTTGGTAACCCTTTCCTGAACTTGACGCCGGAGCTACAGACGTCTGTCTTCTCCGTCGACTCTCCTACGTAAATTCTACTACTTTATCCTAGAGGGGGGTGGGGTGGGCGCAACTTAAAGGAACTGCGCGGTTTGGGTATTCTTAATGACCAGGCAAATGCCTTAAGTAAACAAGAAATGTCTTAATTATACACCCCAAGTAAATACGGGTTTCTTACATTAGAGGATGTATTTATATAATTATTTGTTGAATTGTAAAAATGTGTAAAATATGTATATATCCAAAGATATACAGTGTGTACATTTTTGTAAAAAGTGTAGAGGCTACCCCTGTAAGAACAAATATAAGTATTCTATTTTGTCAATAAAATGACTTTTGATAAATGATTTGAACACTGCCCTCCCCCCCTCCCCCAGTTGTTACCCTTACAGTGCTGGCTAAGGAGGAAGGCGTCGGGGGATGGACACTTTCTCGATTACCGTTCTGCACACTGACTTTATTTAGGCTTGGAGAAAATTATCTGTTAACTTCTAATTCCGAAACTGTTAGCGAAGTAAATTGTTGAACTGAAATCAAAACTGAGTTTTTTTTACACCTGCCCCAAAGATAGTGTTTCAATGGTAGCTCTTTTCTGATCCATGGGTTGTAAGTCACCTTAGTGTGTGTAAGTGGGACTTTACAGAGATAGAAATCCCTCTTAGGCCTGTCTGTTTATCTCGCATTAGTGGGAGTTGCATATTCAGACCTCGCGTTTGTCATTGTGAAAGCACCTGGCTTTCCAGGAATCCGAAGCTGCAGCCCGGGGTTCCGCCAGCACCGTGGAGTCTGTACAGTACAAGTCACCGGACAATCTGGTAGCGGGGCAGACACGCTTTAGTGGATTAAACTAACGGGTTAACATCTTAATAACCTTCCATGCTTGTGTATACCAAATGTGCTGCTTTTCCTAGAGAAAAAGCTATTATTCCTCTGTCAAGACGAAGCTAATTTATTTGAGCAGGAGGCTGTTGAATTAGCAGAAGAATGCTTTGGCAATTGTTGAACTTTTTACCTGCCTGCCCAGTGGCTCAGCACACCAGTCCTTGAAGAGGAGCTAAATGAATAGGGTTAATCTGTAGGGAACTTGGTCTTTTGAGTTTGAAAGACTTTGATCTTTTCTCCTCTCCAAATGTGCTGTATAGTCTGAAGTTTCTTTCCCTGCTGCCCGGCTCCTCTTGGTGCAGACCAATTGGCTACCACAGAGCCTTAAAGTTCTCCCATTAAAGGGATGTGGGACTTTTACTTTAAAAAGGAGAGCCAGCGAGGGAGAGGGAGACTTGTAACAGTTAGTGAAGACCAGAGGCACTGGTGCGCTCAGCCTTTTAAACCGCGTTCCCGGGCATTGTTAGCCAGCCTGCAGGCAGCTAGGCCTGGGTGGAAGCAGTATAGAAAAGAGCTCTGAATGCCCTACAGGTGGTCTGTGCACATAATCCCCCAATTTAAAGCTTTTTCCTTTGCTGGACAATTGCATTACAAAACTCCCTTCTTTTTTGCTCCTAATTGAACCAATGAGCTATTATAAACTACAAGTTTTTCTTTAAAAAAAAAAATCCTCAGCACCTAAATTCTATTGATTGAATTCTGGCAAGTTTTCTGAACTGAACCTTTTAAATCACCGGAAGTAAAAGCTTCTTCAGACATTTCTGTTTTAGATATTTTTATTACTTATGCTTGTTATTTTCGGGCAGATTAGCAATAATTTAAAAGTAATTGGTAAGGTTGTGTGTTCATACTGAAAAGATAGCCCCAGGTCCCTTATTAACCTGTCAATCAAGATAAGAAATGGGCAGCCACCCTCCTAATGACTGGCGCGTCAATCATTGTGGGGGTGGGGACTCGTTCTGTGTAGCCTCTTAGAAGTTTGTTCTCTTCACTTTTCCTAGTGGGAATATTTCATAGTTTTGAGGAAAAAAAAATTTAATTAATAAGATGAGAACTATTTCCTCTATTGATCTTTCTCAAGCAAGAAGCTTTGGAGAAGAGTTTCCTGGTCATAGCATTTTGCAAATCCTTTCCACAGTCATTATTGGTGTTAATTGGATTTTTAAAATTAATTGGATTTTTAAATGACTCATGTGCTGCATTGTGCATAAACTAACCATCAGCCTTGGGTAGGGCTATGGTAGGATTTTGGGGGACAGTGGAAGTCACTAGTTAGCATGTTGGTTTTTTAGTGTAGTGAAAGTCTCACTTTTGACACATTTTCAACTATAAGATACAATGGAAAATGCTCAAGTTTGAAGCTTTTTACCTTATTAGTTCGTGAATATACCCTTGTAAAGTGCCATATATGAAAATTTTCCCAATTGGTTTTAAGTATGCTCAGCTAAGTAGGACTGCAAGGCAAGCAGGAAGCACTATTCTGAGGACAGCCTTCCCTCAAAAGACCTGCACCTCTGATCCTAGAGACTAATTTTAGAGATGGGCATTAAAACACAACTGTTGATTCTTTGCCTTTAAGGCCAAAACTTAGATCAAAAAGTCATTAATACCTTAAGAAGCCTACTGATGGGATAAAAACCCTAAAATCGCTTTTAGTGGTGGCAAAAGACAGAAAGGTCTCTGTAGGTCCTTTTGCATTAAACAAATCATTGAGTCTCTCACACCTCTGTGCTACGTAGGTATGTGGACAATTACCATATAAAACAAATGTTTATTTTTGAAGTTTGTCAGATACTTGGGAGTGAAGGAGATATGTAATATAAGTACATCAATATGATTAAAACCACTAGTAAAGCCAAAGCTCATTAAAATCCTTGTGGAGTTATGTGGAACTTGCTTTTGTGCTTCCCAATAGGTGTAATTTGAAAGTACCCTGAAGCAAGAGGGGGAAAGCTTGTAAGAGAAAGTTGGAGGAGCAAACAGTGTCACCTTAGTCTCATACCTGCATGGACCACATGGTAAAACGGTACATTTAAGAGTCGGTGGTACTTCAGATCTGGGGGAGGGAGGTCAGATGTCTTGCTAAAAGAAATTCACAGGAGATTTCCTCAGAGAACACAGGATGCAATGTGAAGAGGCTAATGTTCGGCTGAAACAGGAATCCCAGGAACAAGGAGCTGTCAGCTTTTCAGCTTGGTGCAACACTGCCACTTGGCGGTGCCAGGAAGGATCAGAACCCGGGGGAAGGTGTCTAGGCTGCTGTTTCCCTCTTCACCAAAGGATACTTAGCATCAGAGCACTGGTCCTGTCACATTCAGCCCCCACCCAGACGGCCTGTGGGAACTGAGGCTCACAATCACACCCTTTCTCCTAAGGAAAAGACCCTAAAGTTACATATGTTTAAAGACCCCACAAGAAATTCCTGCTGTACAGTAAGATTACTTTTATTAATCTCAATTGAATTAAACCCTCAATACAGTAGTTATGCCAAAATTCATTAAGCTGGGTTGAAACCAAAAAGTATATCATTTCAAAAATTACCATCTGAGTTGCTTTTATTTAAAAATGAGATGCTTGCCAAAGATTCACCATACCATAGCAGAAATAATGAATAATAAAGATTCTTTTGAGATGAGCTGTAGTTGGCTTGTTTAATTAAATGTACCGTTTTGCAGTTTTCCACGTAGCTGTAGATGGACTTCATCCAGCGGATGTCCCTCAGGACTGCACAGAAGGGCTGTTGGGCTGTGAAGGACACAGGCTGGCCCTGTGATGTTGCCTGTGTCCAAGGGCCCAGAAGCTACAAAATGAGGTCAGCCAATGGAAGAAAGAGAGGCAACTGTGTCAAACTGCCAAAGCCCCCAGGAGGAGGTGGGAGGACCAGGCTGGTGAAGAGGAACAGAGAAAGAGCAGCCTCCCTAAGCCCACAGGTGCAGATTTGTGCTCCTGAGAAACAGGCTGATAGGGACGGAGGACAGAGAGGGCCCTGGCCCAGGACCACTTAGACATTAGAGTCACCTACCAAGATCATGAAACTGTAGAGAGGCCCCAGGGTCCCCCCAGAACCTTGCAGGAGAAAGAAGACTTGGAAGTAACACAGAGATGTGACACCTTGGCTTTCTCTTGCAAATTCACAGCCACATTTGAACAAGACCCTGCATTCTCCCTATGGGAAATCTGGCATCACCCACCTTCTGCAGGACAGGAAACCAAAGACCAGGAGCAGAGCTGGGCCTAAAAGCTGTCAATACTATCTGCTGTCTTTTGGCCTTTCCTAGCTGCCCGGCTCTCCTCTGCACGCTCCCAGAGCACTACTTTGTGCGTTCACAGCTGAGCCCCCAGTTCACAGGTTGTATTTACCCAGAGGCAGAATCATACCAGTGTCCTCAGGTTTGGGCATAGCCTCACTGAGCAGATGAATGGCCAGCTCCAAGAGGCTGGAAGGACAGCTTCACAAAGTTGTGACTCCTGTTCTTGGTCAACTTAGGCTAGCCCACTAGCTCTGTGCTGTCCAATTTGCCTTTCTGGCTGGTTTAAAACACCCAATGACATGGAGGTTACTCTGGATCAGTGCAGAGCCGCAGCAACCAGAGGCAGTGCTGGAGAAGTCTATTCCTGCATAAGTTCCCAAGGAGGAGCACAACGAGAGGCAAAAAGCATCTGCTGACCAACAGAAGCTTAGAGTCCTATAGGGAGGGCCTGGGCAGGGCTAAGGAGGAAGGTGGTAGCAGAACCTCTGATGTCCTGTCCATAAATTAGTGCAGGGAGTGGGCGGCAGAGAGTGTAAAGGCCTCCATCACCCAGTGGAGTGCCACAGAAAGCTCTTGGAGCTGGACAGAAGACAACCTAAGAAGTAGTACCTGAGAAGGACACACGATAGCATGAGAAAGATAGAGGAAATGGAGAAGTGGCTGTTGGGTGGAAGGTGGGAACAGAGAGGACATGTTAACTAACAACCAAGTGCCAATGGCTTCCAAGGCTTGGGGACAACCAATATTCATAGAGACAGAAGCACCTGCTTACTTACACTCTATAGAGAATCATGAACTAAATTTAAGTATAAAAACAGCACCCACTGATTTCTTAACAGAACTAGTTCTTATACCACAGCCTTGGTCCTCACCACTGACTGTACGGCAGAAGTACTTGGGTATTTCTTTTTCTTTTTCTTTTTCTTTTTGAGACAGAACCTCACTCTGTAACAACCCAGTCTGGTCCTGAGTTCTCTAGGGAGCCTGGGACTCAAGACAATCCTTCTGGCTCAGCCTCCCAAATGCTAGGATTACAAGCATGTGCCACCACACCCAATTTATGTGGTACTGGGGAATCGAACTAAGGTACTTAGTGCTTGACTTAGTGCTTGCTTGCTAGACAAGCACTTTAACCGCTGAGCCATTCCTCCAGCCCCTGTTTTTTTTTCTTTAATACCGGTACTCAAGCTATATCCTAGACTTAAAGAATCAGTGTTTCTGTGGGTGACATCTAGGAATTCAACACTTCTTTAAAAAAAAAAAAAAAGTAACTATTCCTCATGATTCTCATGTGCAATCTAAGCTAAAGACCATTGGATTCAATTCAATGTGATGTCATGATCTGAATTACAAGGGTCCTCAACCCCCAGAAATGGGAAGTTCCCTCTCCTGTCCCTGCTCCTTTTGGTTCCAGGGCTGCTGCTGACAGGAGACCCGACTTCGCTGCCCTGGGTGTTGGGAGAATGGTCTTCAGCTAAAGTGATCTCTGTTGTCAAAAAGGTTGGAACGCTAGCTAAAATGAAAATATATGTATAAATAGAAATTAACAGAGCTGCACAATGTCTCCTCATCAACCCACTTAAAAAGTCAAGAATTTATTTAGAAAATGCATGTTCAATGTAGCTAGGAAAGAGAGGAGCACCCCAAAAACTGAAGGAAGGCCAGGGGAAGGACAGAAATTCTGAAGGAACATTGAAAGCAGAAGGAAAAAAAAAAATACCAGCAACTCAGGAAGCCCCCGCAGGCTGGCTGCAAAAGGCTGTAGCCACAGGCAGCTGTGGACAGAGGAAAGCTCGCATGGGCCCGGAACATGTGATTGAGCTGGGAGAAGACAGAGCACACCAACAACGGACAGGAGGCTGCAGAAGGATTGGAAATCCTGAAGTCATATCAGAAGAGGAAAAAAGCAGCCAACTCGATGCAACCCCAAGCTGCCGGCATCCACAGACCACAGATGGAGGAAAGTGTGGAGCCAGAGCCTCAGCCTGAGGTAAGCGCAGATGCGGAGAAGTGGGAATTGTCAGTAGCTGGCGGCCCCAGCCTCGGAAACACCAACCCGCGGGTAGTGTGTACTACAAACACAGCGTGTGCTCCCCTGGAAAATGCCCCTGGGATTCCAGATCAGAAATAGGGCTCAGCAGCCTTCACAGGCAGTGACGTCAGCAGGAGCCATTTAAAAAAAAGGAAATTTTTTAAAAGCCCAAGACTGAACCTTTTAGAGTAAAAGAAAGCTCAGAAGAGCACACCAGGGCTTTTGCAGTCACCCTTAAACAGTGCCTAGGAAGACTGGCACAAGAGGCAGAGAGAGAGGAGAAAAGAAGCAGGGGGGATGCTGATCCCCTGAATGGCTCAGGGCACCTCTGCTCCTAGGGTGGAGAGACCCACTCTGGGGGAGGGAAGCCAGGACAGATGGAGAGCTTTGCTGAGTGGAACAGGGGAACAAGACACCTCAAAAGGGGAATCAAGCCTTGAAAAAGCAAAAATAGGAGACCATAGAAGAAATAAACCGGAAGATAATGAAGGCAATACAATAAATTAGAGAAGAACACAACAGAGATATAAAAGAATTAAATGCAGATATTGAGGAAGTGAAAAACACAGAGGAAATAACAAGCAACCACACTGAATATCTTCAGAATAGAATGTCAGACCTAGACAATAAAGTGACTGGGCTGCAACATACAGGCCACGAAGAACACAAAGTAAGTAAGAAAGAAAGCAAATCATTACAATGGCTGATAGATGATTCAAAGAGAAACAACCTCAGAATTACAGGAGTCCAGGAGAAGACTGAGGACAAAACAAAAGGCTTAAAGGACATGTTCAATGAAATTATGGAAGAAAATTTCCCAAATCTAAGCAAAGAAATGAATATGGAACTATTGCAGGCATAAAACACTAAAACACCAAAACATAAAGAACACCAAACAACTTTGATCAGAAGAGATCCTCACCAGTATACATCATCATTAAAATACTAGAAACCCAACACAAAGAAAAAATACTAAAAGCAGTAAGAGGAAAACAGAAGGTGACCTACAAAGATAAGCTCATCAGGATAACTACAGACTTTCAACCCAGACTCTAAAAGCCAGGAGATCATTGAGCAATAGCATCCAAGCACTAAAAGAACATAAATGCCAACCAAGACTGCTATATCCAGCAAGATTATCTTTTAAGTTAGAGGGAGAAATTAACACTTTCCATGATATAGTAAGCTTAAAGACATTTGCAGCCACTGAGCCAGTATTGCAGAGAACACTTAAAGGAAACTTAGAAAGTGAAAGGGAGGCCAACACTACCAATGATCCTAGAGAAAAAGCAACAACAGAGGAGAATGATCTGAGAAAAAAAGTAGGGCTATGCATGAAATTAGGGATGAATTGATAGGTAAAAGGAAAAACCAAATAGGACAAAATGTTAACTATTAGTGAAATATGAGTAATCAATGTAAAGTCAAAAAATCTGAAATAACTGAGCATAGCTATTTATCTATTGCTTTAACTGTAGCATACTTATGTGATACAGACTTAAGTCCATTTAATGTAGCAAACTGATAAAGTCTTAAGCTTGTTGAATGAAGCAATTCACTTTTTTGATGTTGAATGTGAGTTTATCCTCTTTGAAAGGCAGAAACATAAGCAGCACCAAAACAGGTTGGAGGAAAGGTGACATCTAAAGAGAAAATGTAATTGATTGATAATTTTAAAAAATTGATTGATAATTAAAATATCTGATTGTTATACTTTTAAAACAGTACCAGTTCTTATATAAAATCTGTGAAGTATCCCCACAACATTATTATTAATAACAGTATAGTAGTGTGCAAAATAGAATAATTACTAATTAATAGTGCAACATGGGGAATTGACATAAAATCTCTTAAGAATAAAAATGCACGAATATGTGGATGGATAGACAGATAAAATTATAAACCAAATTTAGCAGAGTGTTAGTAATCAGTAAAATGTGAATAAATAAGTTATGAAATTTAAAAAATTCTAAAATAAGTATATTTGCCTTCATATCTGTTAAGTTCATTTAATGTGATGTAGTTTTAACTTTGTTTTATTGTAGCAATTCACTTATTAGGTCACTGATGAAAATTTATCCTAAGAAAACTGATTGATGTAAAGATAAGCCTGTGAATGAACAAACATGTACCTTCCAGTATTCAGCTAAGGCATTTGAAATTTAACTTTTTTTGCTCCTCTTTCCCAAATTTACTAGTCATTTGAACTATGTATTGGTAATTATTTTCTAATGTGAACTGGTGGGTAAGGCCAGATTTAAGGATAGCAACAAAGATAGAGCAAATAGGAAAAAAAAAAAAAAACCTTTTGGTAAATATCCCAATAAAGGGATTGGTTGGAATCAGAGAAGAGACATCAAGATTTGACTTTTGTGACCCATTCAAGGAATAGGAAGCTGAGTTAGAGTGGAGACGTAAGTGAAATGATTTAGATGTGGAAGATTATATATGTTAAGTACTGTATAGTCTTTCTGACTTGGGAAACCCAGAACAGAGACATTCTACATAACCACATGAAGTGATAGTCGGAGTTGGAGGAAGGGATAGAGAGGGAGTGGGAGGGTCAAAAATGGGAAGAGGTTGTAAAGTTGATATGATACATATGTGCATGAAATACCCAAATTCATTGTAAACACTATTTATTACATATGTATATTAATAAAAACAGTGGGGGGGAAGAAATTAACTGAACATACTCCTTGCTACCATCCAACATGATTACTTTCGGTGAAAGTATGTTTTGTTTTGTTTTGCTTTGATGGTGGTGGTGGCTAGTTGGTTGGGTTTTTTGCTTTGTGTTTGTTTGGTGTCACTGAGAAGTAAATATTTAAGAAAAAACAGACACATCTTACTACACAGAGCAATTTTGGAGGACCCCACTTTCTCCACTGTAGTAACAAAGAACTGAGCAATCAGGGCACCTGATGAGTTTTGTTTGTTAAACCAGAAGTAAAGTGCCACTTCTAAACAGAGGAGCCAATCATTCTGATATGCTAACGAGTGAAGGTGTTAAGTGTCTTTATTTTGTTCAGTACACATTTATTTACTGAGCTCAAACTTAGAAAGTTCCGCCTGTGATATTAAGTCAGGCAAGACTTTATAAGGAGAGATGCTTCTAGAGAGGCAAGGACTGGCTCACATTGGCAGGAGACCGGACATATGTTGTCATCACCATCTTCAAAAGGAACTAGATACTCTCTCACCAGATGGTAGATCACCGAAGTACTGGAATTATAAGTCTTTCTGTTTTTTTATTTGCAGTACTGGAAATTCAGCCTAGAAGCTTCGCATTGAGCTATATTTCCACCCTTTTTTATTTTGAGATGAGGTTTGGTTAAATTATTAAATTGCCTAAGAGAGGCTTGAACGTGGAATCCTTCTGCCTCAGCCTCCTAGAGTGCTAGGATTACAGACTTATGGTACCGTCCCTAGCTGGAATAATAAGATAATTTCTATTAAGTACAGAAATCTTGTTCCCTTGTACCATTAAAGAAGTAATGAGACCTTAACAAATGACCCAGAAATGCGGGACATGGTGGTACACACTTGTAATCCCAGTACTCCAGTTGCTGAGACAAGACAATTCTAAATCCAAGCTCAGCCTGGAAACCTAACAACTTTGTACTATCCTGTCTCAATCAAATGAAATAGGACAGACAGAATGAGATGGGATGGGATGGGATGATAAGGTAAGAAAGACAAGACCACAACTAAGATGAGTGGATAGGAGATGAGACAGGATAAGGTACGACAGTTGGGGAAGCAGCCCGGTGCAAAGGCTCTAGCTCAATCTCCAGTTCTGAAAAGAAAAAAGTCAGCAAGTGAGATTCATTTAAAATTAAATTCTTAGGTTTTCCTGCTACATATCATGTGTTTAGATCATGACTATTGCAGTTCATCTTTGTTGTGTAAGAAAAATCTAAGCTCATTCAAAGAAACTCTTGGCTAGGCCTTTAAAGTGAAGTCCCTCACCACCAGCAACGTGGGAAGAATACATGCAATGGGACACACACAGAAACACCCGAGACCCCAGAAACTAATGCCGTGGGCCCTGAAATAGTGGAGCTCATAGGGAAGGAAGTCAGAAAGCAAATAAACAAGTTGAACAACCAATTCAAACAAGATATTCTCAAAGAAATGCAAGCATTGATCAGCAGGCTTACAGAGGAGCATATTAGACAAATAGTAGTACTAATGGACAGAAACCTTACTGAGCATATAGAAGCAACAAATAAAAAATTGACTGAGGTAAATAAGGAAATGCAAGATATGGAGGAATATTGTGACAGAAAAGTGAAAATGTTGAAAAGAAATCCAACTGAAATTCAAGATATGAAAAATACATTTGAAAGCAGGGGAAGAAGATTCAAACTTTATGAGGATAGGGGGGCAGAAGCTAACCTTGAAGACAAAGCTGAGGAAACAAATGCCACAATTAGGTACAACTCCAAAATTAGAAATGAGCAAAGTAGCAGGATACAACAGCTGATGGATGATTCAAAGAGAACCAATCTTAGAATTATGGGTGTGGAAGAAATAGCACAAGACAGCATAGAGTATAAAGAATGTATTCATTGAAATCATGCAATAAAATTTCCCAAATCTAGGAAAAGAAGTTTTCAGGTACAGGAAGTTTATCGAGCACCACATAACCTCAACCAGCAAGGAGACTCATCACAACATAACATAATTAAAACCTCAGAAATTCAACATAGAGAATATTAAAAGCAGCAAGACAAAAGCAGACATTATTCTACCAAAGCAAACCCATTAGAATTACTGCAGATTTCTCAGTGCAGACTTTAAAGGTCAGGAAAGCCGAGAGCAAAATCTTTTAAGCTTTAAAAGGAAGCGAGTGTCAACCCAGGTTGTTGTATCAGCAAAATTATCCCTTAAAATTGAAGGTGCACTAAAAATTTTTCATAATCAAGAATCCCTAAAGAAATTTGTGGCCACTCGCCCAGCGTTGTAGAAAATACTTGAAGAAATCTTTGATTGAGACAGAGAGACAAGCAGCACCAAAGAACACAGAGGAAAAGAAACATCTCCAGGGAAAATGTAACAAAAAATAGACATCAATCATTTGATTGGTATCCCACTAAAATAGTATCAGCTTTCTCACAAAATGTATGAAACTTCCCCCAGTGATTATTGTTTTTATTAGCACATTAGTTTTCAATACATAATAGTTATATTCAACACATGGAGTTGGTATAAAATCTTAATAATGTGTATAGACATTTATCTGGGGTAGAGGGGCAGAAGTCAGTGGTTTTGATTTGGGTTATTTTTAGTTTTAAAAACAATAAGTTCTTTTCCCCGAAGCTGTCACTGAGTGGTAAGGATAAAAGAACATGTGGCTTTAGTTCATTAGCTAGGAATTAAGTGGGCCATATCAGTTCAACCTGTGACTCTTGAATTTTGTTTTTCAGTTTCACATTCTGTAACTAAATTTGTATTATTGATCTTACTCACTTCTTCCTGCTCCAATTTAGGCTAGAACTCTTTAAAAATTCTGAAATCACTATTGTATATCTATTGTTTTACATGTAATATACTTTTGTGATATAGACTTAAATTTATTCAAGGTAGTTATTTGTTTAATTGGTCTTTGATATAAATTTAGCCTAAGAAAACTGATTGAAGAATTGATTGAATGTCTTTTGTATGTATGCACATTTACTTTTCAGTGTTCAACTAAGGAATTTGAACTTTAACTTCTTTTTCTTTCTTACATTCGCTAGCCTTATGAATTTCATTGTTATAGTTCTTTTCTTATGTGGACTGGTGGTTGTGACCATGTTAAAGAAGTTCAATAAAGCAATAGCAAGATACAAAAAAAGAAAAGAAAGAAAGAAAAATCAAAGTAGAGGGTTACAGGTCAAACTTATGAAAGAGATACAAACTACATGTGCCAAAATTTGTAGTGCTCTATAGCACAATAAAGTAACTGTGAGTGAAAATGGAAGACAACACAAAGTCGCAACTATAAAGGATTCAAGAGGTTCCCAACACAAAGAAATGATAAATACTTAAGGTGATTGCTAGAACGTGGAATTTAAATATCTCCCAAAGGTCTGTGTGTGCGCGGCGTGGTCTCCAGTGTGTGCTACAAGGAGGTGGCAAAATGTGTGCACCTCGGGCCTTGAGAGAGCTCCTCAGCTCGCTGGTGTGTGGCCCTGAGGGGAGAGTGCACACCTCCTGGCACTCCTCTCTTACTTCCTGGCTACAAGGTGAGCAACTTTGTTGTCACTCACTTCTACCACAGGCCTGATGTACCAGGGCTAATCAGAGGCTAAACCCCCAGAACTGTGAGCCAACATAAACTTTTCTTTATTATAAATTGGTCTACCTCAGATACTCTTCTCATAATAAAACTTAAACTAAGACAGTGATAGAGATGTTAGTTCCTCTGAGCCAATCACTGTGCACTGTATACATGCATTCTATGCCACATCTTACCCCGTGAATATGCACAGTGCTGTGCATCAATTTAAAACAAATATGTATCACTGAAAAAGCGTACCACTTGGTCGTACATAACAGCAATAACAGCAACAACAAAAAAGCTAACAACTGCACCCAATCATTTTGGAAATGTTCTCATAATGAACATTATTTTTATTTGATTAATTTAAAGACTGTCTAGCAACCTGTGGAAATCCAGGAAAATGGAGTGCAAACACAGATATCACTTCCTGCGTCCGGTGAAAGGCTGATCCTTGCAAGTTGCTCAGCTTCTGCCCCCCCCCCCACCCCCGGCCATATCCTCTGTGGGATGAGAACCAAGTAGCACCTCCACTCTAAATTGTTGCGAGGATTGCATTGTAATACTAGTAAAAATGCACAGAATAGTACCTACCTAGAGCAGGAGATATTGCTTATACCATTAAATAAATTGCATTATTCTATTTTATTTATACTGCAGTACTAAAGATTGAACCCAGGGTTGTCACTCTTAGCTGCATCCATCCCTAGTCTCATTGTTTTAGTGCTTGATTTTGAGATAGGGTCTCACTAAGTTGCTAAATTGCCCAGACTAGACTGGAACTTGGAATTCTCCTGCCTCAGTTTCCCAGAGTACTGGGATTACAGGTCTGTGCCACCAGACCTGCCTAGAGATCATTTTATTAAACAGATGTTTCCCTGTACATTTTTGCCTCGTTTGCTTATTTTTTGTTATTTAAATAAGCACATAATATAAACCTTACCATTTTAACCCTTTTTAAGTTACAGTGCTATAGCATTACATACAAAAACATTTTTGTTAAACAACTGACCAAGACATTTTCATCAAGCAAACCTGAAACTTCACTCATCACACGCCTGCTCATTCATCTCACCATCCCCTAGCCTGGGCCACCACCATTCCCCTGGCAGTTTCTGTGCATTTGACAACTCCAGGGCCTCATGTAAGGGGAGTCATGGAGTGTTTGTCTTTTTGCAATGGTCTTCATCCACCTCACACTATGTCTTCAAGACATGTTTATGCAGCATCCATGCTATAACATGTGGCATATTTTCTTCCTTTTTAGGGATAAATAACCTTCACTATGCATGTGTGATATGGTTGACTTATCATCTGTGGATGACACTCAAAATGCTTTTACCTCTTGGCTATGATGAATACTGCTGCTATCAACATGGTAGTGGCCATGGGTTCTTTGAAGCTGTGACAGTAAGACATTGCTACAGAGTGAAGTGTATCCCTTGAACCTGATCTAGTTCCTAGCTATTATATTGGTCCTTCCATTGGCTCCTCCAAGCATGCACCCAGCCATTGATCCATGCATCTTTTACTCATCTCTGCTCCTAAATTTCTGCATCGATCAGAATAAGAGTGGTTTTACTACAATAACAAACAGCTCTAAAGCCTCAGCAGCTTCACATCGTAAAGAACAACTTACCCCTCATACATATCCAGTATGTACCAGCAACATGATTCTATTCACCTTGAGCACACAAAGACCCAGGCTGGCAAGATTTAAATTGGCATGTGCTTCCATGACCCCTGCACTTTGAGGAGGGAATGTATCACTTTGTGTACTCATTCTTTAAGTTTCTGCTTGAAAATGACACAAGTCATATCAACATGCGTCATTGCCCAAAGCAAATCATACAGCCATTTGGAGCCAGTTGATGTACAGAAGTAATCCTACCATTTGCCCAGAAGAAATCAAAAATGAAAGTATTTGCTGAATGGCATTAATGATGACCCACAGCTCCTCACACTAATGTGTCCCCATGTTTTCTCTCTGCCACAGTCATTCTGCCTTGACCCGGCAATGGTAGAGTGGAATGCACAGGAACAAGCAGAGATCAGAGTGTGGGCCCCAACACCCAGCCTTGCTAATCTTTTTGAAACTGATTTACCTCATCCATGAAAAGAATTTCCATGTGATTCTTCTACCACCCAAATGACTTGATCAAGAGAAAAGGAGTTCATTTTAAATCACTGTGTAAAAACATGAGAAAACTCAAGATCACATACTCCTCAGTGCCTGCTGAAGTACCCACAGGACCCAACATATTCACAGTTCCTAAATATTGACAGTACACAAGTACTCATAGTGCCCAGGTATTCATAATGCCCAAGTATTAAGGGTTTAACCGCCTCAAAAACAAATATTTCTATTTTCTAATAATGTGCATTGTTGTGAAAACCCATGCATTCAATCCATATTTGCTGAGCATCTACAACTCACGGAGAATAGGAAATTACTTCTGTGTCTTTACTAAAACCCGTATGGTAAACGAGAGCATAGAATTGCCATATTTGGCTAAGACACTTTCTCTAAGTGACACTAACTGGCTCACAGAGAAAATGAACTCAAAGTCAAACTAAACAGTAAGAAAAAAGAATAGAGAAGAAATACTATAATAAGGTCAAGATGGCGGCCAAGTGACAGAGCTGCACAATGTCTCCTCATCAACCAACTTAAAAAGTTGAGAATTTAGTTAGAAAATGCATGTTCAATGTAGCTAGGAAAGAGAGGAGTACCTTGACAACTGAAAGGAGGCCAGGAGAAAGTCAGAAATCCTGAAGAACATCTAAAGCAGAGGAGAAAAAAAAAGCAGCCCAGGAAGCCACCACAAGTTGGCTACAAACAGCTGGAGCCACAGGCAGCCACAGACAGAGAAAAGCTAGAGTGGAGACCGGAACATCTGACAGAGCTAGGAGATGAAGGGGCACCCCAACAACTGACAGGAGATTGTGGCAAGGTCAGAAATTCTACAGTCATATCAGAGGTGCAGGAAAACAGCAGCTGACTCAGCGCGTCCCTGAGCTGCCGGCATCCACAGACCACAGTTGGAGGAAAGCCTGGAGCCAGAACCTCAGTCTGAAGTGAGCGCAGATCCAGGAGAAGTGAAAATTGTGGGTAGCTGGCAGCCATAGCCTCCGAAAACCAACCCACAGGTAGTGTGTACTACAAATACAGCATGTGCTCCCCCTAGAAAAGGCCTCCAAGAGTCCAGATCAGAAGCAGCGCTCGGCAGCCATAACAGGCAATGACGTAAGCAGGAGCCATTTTTAAAAGAATGGGAAAAAAACCCTCAGACTAAACCTTTAGAATAAAAGAAATCTCAGAAAAGCACCTCAGGGGTTTTGGGGTCACCCTTAAACAATGCCCAGGAGGAAACTGGCACAAGAGGCAGAGAGAGGAGACAAGAGAGGGAAAATAGGGGGAGCCTCCAGTCGAGATGGCGGCTGAGTAACAGCTCTGCACAATGTCTCCTCATCGATCCACTTAAAAAGTCGAGAATTTAGTTAGAAAAAGTGTGTTCAGTGTAGCTAGGAAAGAGAGGAGCATCCGCAACAACTGAAAGGCAGCCATAGGGAGGCCAGAAATTCCAAAGGATTGTCAAAAGCAGAGGAAAAAAATTCCAGCAGCCCAGGAAGCCACCACAGCTGGCTGCAAATGGCTGGAGTTGCAGGCACTGCAGATGGAAAAAAGCTTACGTGGGCCCGGGACATCTGAGGGAACTGGGAGAGATGGAGCACACCAACAACGTACAGGAGGCTGCGGGAGGGTCAGAAATCCTGAAGTCATATCGAAAGTGGAGGGAAAAAGCAGCCAACTCAGCGCGATCCTGAGCTGCCAGCATCCACAGATTATAGTCAGAGAAAAGTCCAGAGCCAGAACCTTAGCCTGAGGTAAGCGTGGATCCAGAGAAATGGGAATTGTCAACAACTGGTGGCCCCAGTCTCCAAAAAACCAACCCATGGGTAGTATATACTACAAATGCAAAGTGCACTCCCCCTAGAAAAGGCCCCGGGATTCCAAATTAGAAACAGGGCTCAGCAGCCATCACAGGCAATGGCGTAAGCAGGAGCCATCTTAAAAAGAAGGAAGGAAAAAAGGCCAAGACTAAACTCTTAAGAGTAAAAAAAACTCAGAATAGCACATCAGGGCTTTTGGAGTCATCCTTAAACAGTGCCTAGGAAGAAACTGGCACAAGAGGCAGAGAGAGAGGAGAAAAGAAGCGGGGGGGATGCTGATCCCCTGAATAGCTCAGGGTAGTGGACACACCTCCAAGGGTGGAGAGCCCATCCTGGGGGAGGAAACCCAGGACAGGCAGAACAGCTATGTCCAAAGGGCCGAGGTGAACAATATACCTCAAAAGGGATACCATCACCCTGTCCCTCCAGCATGAGCCAGAGGCTTCTGGGGCACAGCTGCCCTCCACGCCGGAGGCATCTAGGACCAGGAAGTCCATCGCATGTGCACCCTGTGAGCCAGAGGCTTTTAGAGGCTGCTGAGGAATTCTGTTGTCCTGTCAATTCTGAGCTCTAGCAGCTTCCAGAGGCATGTAGGACCGGAAATTCCATCACCATGTCTGTCCCTTGGACCAGATGATTCTAGAGACATCTAGGACCGGCCTTCTCCAAACCATTCTTTCCTGCACACCAGAGAGAGCAGAACCACGAGGAAACGTGGTAATAAATTTCCTACAACAAGTCATGACACCCTAGAAGATGATACCAGGGATACTGAAATTGCAGAATCCAAAGACAAAAATGGCAAAAATGATGGTAACTTCTGGGCCCAGAAATACATTGAATTAAAGCAGGAAATGAAACAGATAGTGCAAGAGCTATGCCAAGACATAGCTAAGCTAAACACAAGACTTGAAAAGCAATTAGAGGAGATTAAAGAAGAATTAAACCAGAAGATAATGATGGCAATACAAGAAATGAGAGAAGAACAAAACAGAGACATAAAAAAATAAATGCAGATATCCAGGAAGTAAAAAACATACAAGAAATAATAAACCACCATTTCAAATATTTTCAGAATAGAATATCAGACCTAGAAGATAAAATTACAGAATGGGAACAGAAAGACCATAAAGAATGAAAAACAAAAAAAAAAGAAGAAAGTGAATCATTACAATTTCTGATAGATGATTCAAATAGGAACAACCTCAGAATTATGGGAGTCCAAGAGAAGACTAAGGACAAAACAAAAGGCTTAAAAGTCATGTTCAGTGAAATTATGGAAGAATATTTCCCAAATCTAAGAAAAGAAATGAACATGGAACTACTGCAGGCATATAGAACACCAGACAACATTGATCAGAAGAGAACCTTATCCCAACACATCATAATTAAAATACTAGAAACCCAACACAAACAGAAAATACTAAAAGCAGTAAGAGAAAGGCAGAAGGTGACCTACAAAGATAAGCTCATCAGGATAACTACAGACTTCTCAACCCAGACTCTAAAAGCCAGGAGATCATAGAGCAATGTCATTCAAACACTAAAAGAACACAAATACCAAACCAGACTGCTATATCCAGCAAAACTATCTTTTAAAATAGAAGGAGAAATTATAACTTTCCATGACATAGAAATCATAAAGAAATTTGCAGCCACTAAGCCAGCACTGCAGAGAATTCTTAAAGGAAACTTGGATAGTGAAAGAGAGACCAAGGACACTAGTGACTCCAAAGGAAAAGAGATAACAGCTAGAGGGGAATGAGCTGAAAAAACAGTAAGGCCAGTAAACAATGTTGAAAAATTACAACAATGGCAGGACATGCCAAACATACCTCAATAATTAGTCTGAACCCGAATGGCCTCAACTCACCTATCAAAAGACATAGACTAGCTGACTGGATCGAAAATCAGAAACCCAAATTTTCTGCCTAAAAGAGACACACTTCACCCACAAGGAAATGCATAGACTGAAAATAAAAGGGTGGAATTCAATATTTCATGCAACAGGTCCCAGGAAACAAGCAGTGGTAGCTATATCAGTCTCAGACTCATCAGATTTCAAAACAAAACAGGTGAAGAGAGACAAAGATGGCTACTGCATACTGGTTAAAGGAACACTAGAACAGGAAGAAATCACAGTACATATATATATATATATATATATATATATATATATATATATATATATATATATATATATATGCCCCTAACTCTAGAGCACCCAATTATATAAACCAAAAATTATTACACCTGAAAGGACACATAGGCCCCAATACAGTTATAGTAGGGGACTTTAATACCCCACTATCACAGATAGATAGATCAACCAGACAAAAAATCCACAAAGGTATACAGCTGCTGAATGACACTATAGAAAACTTGGACATAACAGATGTTTACAGAGTTTTCTGACCAACATCAACTGACTACATGTTCCTCTCAGCAGCACACGGAACATTTTCTAAAATAGACCATGTTCTAGGAAATAAGTCATGCTTAAATAAGTACAAAGGGATAGAAATAATTCTCTGTATACTCTCAGACCATAGTGGAATAAAACTGGAACTTAATGGCAGCAGAAACAGAAGAAAGTACACAAATACATGGAGACTTAACAACTTGATCCACACAGTGGATCAAGGAAGAAACCAGAGAAGAAATGAAAAACTTCATAAGTCAAATGATGATGGAAGTACATCATATCAAAATTTTTGGGACACAATGAAAGCAGTACTTTAGAGGGAATTTCATAGCCATATATGCACACATCAAAAGAACAGGACAGTCACAAATAAACACAGTAATAATGCACCTTAAGGACCTAGAGGAACAAGAACAACTTAATCCAAACGGCAGTAGAAGAGAAGAAATTATAAAGATCAGGTCTGAAATTAATGAAATTGAAATTAAAACCAATAAAAAATATTAATGAATCAAAGAGCTGGCTCTTTGAAATAATTAACAAAATTGACAAACCTCTAGCTAAACTCACCAAAAGAAGGAAAGAAAAAGCACAGATTAGCACACTTAGAAAACGAAAATGGTGAAATCACAACAGACTGCAGAAATTCAGAATATTAGGAGAAATTATTTTGAACACCTATATTCTGACAAGTTAGAGCATTGGGAAGAAATGAATGACTTCCTAGATACATATAAAATACCAAAATTAAATGAAGAAGACATAAAAATCTTGACAACCCCATTGTGCACACAGAAGTTGAAGCAGTAATAAAAGCTCTACCTACAAATAATATCCCAGGACCAGATGGATTCACAGCAGAATTTTTTCAGTACTTCAGGGAAGAACTAACTCCAATCCTCCTCAAACTGTTTCAAAAGTAGAAAATGCAGGAATACTACCAAACTCATTTCTTGAGGCTAGTATCACACTGGTCCCAAAACCAGACAGAGACTTAACTAGGAAGAAAAATTATAGACCAATATTCTTAGTGAATATAGACACAAGAATTCTTAATAAGATTCTGGAAAATAGAATTCAACAGGTAATCAGAAAGATCATACACTATGATCAAGCAGGCTTCATCCCTGAGATGCAAGGCTGGTTCAACATATGTAAAACAATCAATGTAGTACACCACATCAACAAAAGCAAAAACAAAAACCACATGATCATTTCAATTGATGCAGAAAACGCCTTTGATAAAATCCAGCACCCTTTCATGATAAAAACAGTGAGAAAAAACAGGTATAGAATGGCTCTACCTAAAACTCATAGAAGCCACATATGCTAAACCTACTGCAAATATCAGAGTAAATGGAGAAAAATTGAAATTTTTTCCTCTCAAATCTGGAACATGACAAGGCTGCCCACTTTCACCACTCTTATTCAACATAGTCCTTGAAACACTTGCCATAGCAATCAGACAAGAAAATGAACTACTAAAGGAAATCTGCATTGGAAAGGAGGAAGTCAAACTATCCTTATTTGCAGACAATATGATTATCCTTATGGAGGACCCCGAAAACTCTATTACAAAACTCTTGTAAATAATAAAAAATATTCAGCCAAATTACAGGCTACAAAGTCAACACTAAAAAATCAATAGCTTTTCTCCACACTAACAATGAACTTACTGAGAAAGATCCCAGAGAAACAATTCCATTCTCAATAGCTCAGCATAAAATTAAATACCTAGGAGTATACCTAACCAAGGAAGTGAAGGACTTATATAAAGAAATCTACATTACATTAAAGAAAGAAGTTATAGGTAACACCAGAAAATGGAAAGGCATCCCCTGTTCTTGGACAGGCAAAATAAATATAGTCTATACTGCTGAAACTGATAAATAGATTTAATGCAATTCCTATCAAAATACCAACAAATTTTTCAAAGAACTTTAAACAATAATCCTTAAATTGATATGGAACCAAAAGAGACCAAGAATAGCCAAAACAATCCTGAGTAACAAGACCAAGGCAGGAGGCATTACAATGCCAGACATCAGGCTCTAGTATACAGCAATAGTCATAAAAACAATTTGGTACTGGCACAAAAATAGACAGATAGACCAGTGGAACAGAATTGAAGATGCAGAGACAAATCCAAATACCCTCAAATACTTAATCTTAGATGAAGGAACCCAAAGCATACACTGGAAAATGGATAACCTGTTCAACAAGTACTGCTAGGAAAACTGGACAGCCACATGCAAAAGAATGAATCTAGTGACACCTAGTGTCACCTAGTGACATGGTGACACCTGTCACCATGCACCAAAATCAAATCAAAGTGAATCAAAGACCTAGACATTAAAAGTGAAACACTGAACCATCTAGAAGACAAATTAGGCAAATATCTAAAAGACATAGGTGTAGGCAAAGACGTCCTTGACAAGACACCAAAAGCAAAAGAAATTATCCCCATTATCAATAAATGCGATCATGTCAAATTAAAAATTTTCTGCACAGCAAAGGAAATTATCAACACTGTAAAAGGAGAACGAACAGACTGAGAAAAAATATTCACCACCAACATCTCAGATAGGAGGCTCATAACCAGAATATACAGGGAACTGAAGAAAAGTAAGCCCCCCCCCCCCAAATCAAGGGTCCTATTGAAAAATGGGCAAAAGAAATGAAGAGGCAATTCACCCAGGAAGAAGTTCAAATGGCCAATAAATACATGAAAAGATGTTCAACATCCCTAGCCATAAGGGAAATGCAAATCAAAACATCGCTAAGATACCATCTAACTCCAGAGAGATTGACCTATATAAACAACTCAAATAGCAATCTGTGCTGGAGAGGCTGTGGGGAGAAAGGAACCCTCCTGCACTGCTGGTGGGAATATACATTGGTACAACTGCTATGGAAAGCAGTATGGAGGTTTCTCAAAAGATTGGGAATAAATATCCCCTTTGATCCAGTGATACCTCTCCTGGGAATATTCCCAAAAAAGTTAAAAACAACACATAACAGAGATACATGTATACGCATGTTCATCACAGCACAACTAACAATAGCTGAAATATAGAAGTCACCAAAATACCCATCAACAGACCAATGGATACACAAACTGTGGTGTTTATACACAATGGAATACTATGCATCTATAAAGTCCAACAGCGCAGAGGCTTTTACAGGCAAATGGAAGAAACTTGAAACCATCGTGCTTAATGAAGTGAGTCAGAAGCTGAAGGTGAAATATTGAATAGTTTCTTTGATATGAGAAACCCAGATCTCAGGTCACAATTATCTCACAGAACTTAAAGTGAAAAATAAAGGGAATGGAGGGCGGGGTGTGGGTTGTGGGAGTGGGTAGGGGGTGGATTGAAAGGAAAGTGGAGAAGGTCTTCTTACCTTGACTAGATATATATGTGCACAAAATGCCCAAAACCAATGTAAACCTTAAATTTTGAATTTATACATATTAATAAAATGCAGGGGGGGTAGAGATTGCTGATCTCCTGAATGGCTCAGGGTAGTGGGTGCTCTCCGAGGGTGGACAGTCCACCTTGGAGGAGGGAAGCCAGAACAGGTGGGAACGAGGGGTGAACAAGGTATCTCAAAAGAGGGAACATCACCCTGTCCCTCCTGAACATGCCAGACACTTCTAGGTTGCTGCTGCCCTGTGCGCCAGAGGTATCTTGGACCAGGAAGTCCATCTCCCAACCATCCTGCATGCCAGAGGCTTCCAGAGGCTTCCAGAGAATTCCATTGCCCTGTCTGTCCCTTGATCCAGAGGCTTCCACAGGCATCTAGGACTGGGCCATCACTGAACTCTTTTTTCCTGTACACCAGACAGGCAACTAGAGATGGCTAGAGACAATCAGATACAGCAGCAGGATGAGGAAACAAAAAGACTCCAGAAAATGATACCATAGATCCTGAAATTGCAGAGTCTAATGATGAAAAAGACAAAAAAGATGATAACTTTTGGGCCCAGAAATATTTTGAATTAAAACAAGAAATGAAACAGATAATGCAAGAGATACACCAACATGTAGTTAAGCTAAAAGCAAACATTGAAGAGCAATTAGAGGAGAACAAAGAAGATATAAAACAGAAAGATAATGAAGGCAATACAAGAAATTAGAGAAGAACACAACAGAGATATAAAAAAATTGAATGCAGATATTAAGGAAGTGAAAACCACACAGGAAATAATAAGCAACCACTTCAAACATTTTCAGAATAGAATGTCAGACGTAGAAGATAAAATAATTGAGTTGCAACATACAAGCTATAAAGAACACAAAGTAAAAAAGGAAGAAAGCAAAACATTTTCATGGCTGATAGATGACTCAAAGAGAAACAACCTCAGAATTATAGGAACCCTGGAGAAGACTGAGGACAAAACAAAAGGCTTAAAGGATATGTTCAATGAAATTATGAAAGAATATTTCCCAAATCTAAGAAAAGAAATGAACATGGAACTACTGCAGGCATATAGAACACCAGACAACATTGATCAGAAGATATCCTCATCATGACACACCATAATTAAAGTACTAGAAATCCAACACAAAGAGAGAATACTAAACGCTGTTTAAAAAAAAAAACAGAAGGTGACCTACAAAGATAAGCCCACCAGGATAACTACAGACTTCTCAACCCAGACCCTAAAAGCCAGGAGACCATGGAACAATGTCATCCAAGCTCTAAGAGAACATTAATCCCAACCAAGACTGCTATATCCAGCAAAATTATCTTTTAAATAAGCAGGAGAAGTTAAAATTCTCCATAATATAGAAAGCTTAAAGAAATTTGCAGCCACTAAGCCAATATTGCAGAGAATACTTAAAGGAAACTCAGAAAGAGAAAGGGAGGCCAGTGACACCAATGACCTCAGAGAAAAAGAGACAGCAGCTAGAGTAGAATGAGCTGAGGAAAAGAAGTAAGGCTACACATGAAATTAGAGACGAATAGATAGGTAAAAGGATAAACCAAATCAGGCAAAATGTTAATAATAACTAGTGAAATATGAGTAAACAATACACCAAAGTCAAAAAATGTGAAATAACTAAGTATACCTATCTATTGCTTTAACGGTAGTACACTTATGTGATGCAGATTTAAGCCCATTTAATGTAGCAAATTGATAGTCTTAAGCTTGTTTAATATAGCAATTCACTTTTTTGATGTTGAATGTGAGTTTATTCCCTTTGAGAGAGGCAGAAAGATAAGTAGCACCAAAATAACTTGGAGGAAAGGTGACATCTAAAGAGAAAATGTAATAAAAAATAGATTGGTATTTAAATCATTTGATTAATATACTTCTAAAAGAGTACCAGCTGTTTTGTGAAACCTCCCCATATCATTATTATTAGTAATAGTGTAGTAGTGTGCAAAATGGAATTACATACAACATATAATCTTTTTAAAATACATATGCATGAATATATGGATGTTTAGGCAGATAAAATCATAAACCAAATCTAGCAGAATGTTAGTAACCCATGAAATGTTATTAAATAAATTATGAAAGTTAAAATATTCTGAAATACCTAAATTTGCCTTCATATCTGTTACTTTAAGTATACTTATGTGATAGAGATTCAAGTTCATTTAATGTAGCAGTGTATTATAGTTTTAAGTACATTTATTGTAGCAATTTGCTTACTGAGTCTTTGATGTAATTTTATCCTAAGAAAACTGAATGATGTAAAGACAACCCTGTGAATGTACAAATATGTACCTTCCAGTATTCAGCTAAGGTATTTGAAATTTGACTTTTCTTCTTCTTTCTCATATTTACTAGTTTTTTGAACTACATCTATTAGTCTTTAAATTGTAGTTCTTTTCTTATGTGGAGTGGTTGGTAACTACAAGTTTAAGAATATTAACAAAGGGGGCTAGAGGAATGGCTCAGCGGTTAAAGCACTTGCCTAGCAAGTGCTATGTCAAGTGTTAATTACCCGAGTTTGATTCCCCAGCACCACATAAGCTGGGGGTGGTGGTGCATGCCTGTAATCCCAGCACTTGGGAGGCTGAGGCAGGAGGATTGCTGTGAGTCCAAGGCCAGCCTAGGCTCCATAGTGAGTTCAGGACCAGCCTGGGCTACAGAGTGAGACCCTGTCTCAAAAAAAAATAAAAAATAAAAAAGGAAAGAATTTCAACAAAGATATAGCAAAGTATCGGGGGGAACTTTTGGCAAATATCCCAATGAAAGGATCAGCTGGACTCAGAGAAGAGGCATCAAGATTTGACCACTGCGGCCCATTCAAGGAATAAAAAGGTGAGGTAAAGAATGGTGACTTAGGTGAAATGATTTAGATGCAGAAGATTAAATATGTTAAGTTCTGCATAGTCTCTCTGACTGGTTAAACCCAGAGCACAGACATTCTATAGAACCACATGATGTGATAGTCAGAGTTGGGGGGACAGGACGGGAGGGTGTGGGAGGGTCAAAAATGGGAAGGAATTGTAAAATTAATATGATATATATGTGCACAAAATACTCAAGTTCATTGTAAACATTACATTTGTGTATGTATATTAATAAAATAGTGGGGAAAAGAAATATCATAATTGAAAAAACTTACACAAAGTAAAAGATAATTTTAAATCAGAGTTGCAACAAAATATTGCAACCATGTTAGCAATGTTTCATCAGCATGCAGTTTCCATACATCATACCTGATATTCTATATGCTGGCAAACTTTGTAATTTTTATGTTGGAAAGTTGAAAATCATATGCAGAGAATGGCTAAGTTTGAAGTACATTCGGGCTTAAATGACTCACACACTCTTCATAGAACCTTGCACTGTACTGTGATTTTTTTTTTTAATATTTGGAGGTCAAAATTCCCAAAGGACTTAGCAGTCTGAGACCGAAGACTGGATTTTTCTGAATCACACAGAAGCCTTTAAATCCAACTTCGGTCTAATTCAAGGATGGATGGGCCAAAGTCCATAAAACTTTCCAACACAACCATGTTGTGTCAGCTTAAGAAGGATTGATGTAAAACTAACACAGATGCTTCCAAATTCAATAAAGATACAGCAGGTCTGAAACAAGTCAATAACTCTACAGACACTCACTGTTTTAGCTCCACAGTAAATTCTCCATCAAGTTGTGCGAGAAATGTCAAGTGATCATCAGAAGGTGTGGATTCCTTTGGGATTACCAGCAGCATTGCTCCCCTAGCATAACCAAGACGCCACCAGGACAGCATGGATGCCATTCCACCTTCTTCTCTTCACCTTTTGTGTGATTCTCCATGCTACACCCCATGCCTAAGTCTACCGCAGGTGCCTGTCCGCCCGTGCCTCCCTGGAGACGCACTGCCAGAGTGGGAATAAAAGCCCATTTGAGAAGTGGATGAAGCGCATCTCTGGAGCCCCTCCGACTCCCTTCCTGTGTCCTTCCAAGTGATTTCTATATTTCCTTCTTAGATGCTAAGCTCCACTCCACATTCCTGTATGTGTAGTGAAGGTGTCCTTAGTCTACTTGCTAACCAAACCCACTGAGACCCAAAGGGGTCAGAATGTGGTACAGGTGCTGTCCTTACCAGGATTTCTGTGAGGTATAAGAAATAAAGAGTTACTAGGAGATGTTGGGGTTAATAGCAAGTGTCGGGGTCCTGGGGTCCCTGGCCACCGTTGGCCACCCAGTGGTCAGGAACCAGCGAAGTCTGGGGGGACAGGGTCTCAAGCGGCATGAGTAGGATGGAATCACATCTGGGAAGCTGAATCAGTGTAACAGCCCCTTTATTGGAGGTGAGGGCCAGGTTTATAAGCAGTTTAAGGGGGTGGGTCCACCAGGTAACAGGGCAAGGGTCATACACTGATTAGGGGAAAATGGAGTCTGAAAGTAGCCTAATTTGCATGGCAGGTCTTGCGAAACCTGACCACGTGATTTCTGGTAAGGGTATGGAAGCAGGGTAAAATTAGGAATTTGGATATGATGATCTGTGGCCCATCCTAGGTCTGAGATAAGAGGGAGTGGCCCCACGCCTGCAGGTCTTGCCTCGAGCATTCAGATTATGGGGTATGAGCCAATGCTATCTACAGTCATCCCAGGCCTATTCAGGGTCCCACAAGCAAGGTCAATCTGGGCGATGTACAACTGCAGAGCAATTTCCAACCCCCACCCATCCTGTACAAAAAGTGCCAGGCACCAGACTTTACCTTATATTAACCCAAAGGAGACTGTTGAATCGATGTGACAATATCAGGCTGAGGCCTATCTGATACATATACTCACAAAGGCAGGCCACCACTTCCCCAGGACCCTCAAAGTTCAAAGCCTTGTGCAGTTAATCCAGTTCCAATTCCAGACTTGAGGGCCCTTAAACTGATTCTTGCCTCAAGTCCAACCGACCATTTCCCTTTGACCTTCCCTACACTAGATGCTATCCCCACCCTGATGTTTCCGGAGGGGTTCCCTTCCCTTCACTGGCATCTCTTTCATAAAGGTGGTCTTTGTGACACCAGTATCTTCTCCTTTTCTCCTTGTTGCCTCATTGGCACCAAATATTTGTAACTGGTACAGGGAAACATTCTTACCAATGCTTTGGATTTCAGAAGGTATCCAAGCTTGAAGTCTTAATTCAAGAGTTGAATCTTCAATGGATAATTTCAAATTTAGCCAGAGAAAAAAAACTTTAATTGCAGAGAAATCATTTCATACTTCTGTTTTAACAGCCCATTAGATTAGTGTTGATATCACTTTGATATTTAAGATGCATACAGAGACAAGAAAGACATTGTCTATACCCAGACAGGTTGGATGCTGTGTGTACTGGGTACCTTATAAAAGAGTCAAGTGCAAAGAAACTTCCACACACCTGATGGGAAGATAGATGTGCAGAATGAGTTAACAAGCAGATTGGAAACTTTTTCTGATTAAAACCCAGAAGCTGGCAGAGGAGAACCCCCGCAACCACAAGCATCCCCGAGTTCCTAGATGAGAGAAGGAATGAGGAAAAAGCCTTGTGTGAGCCAAGAGTTGATTATAGGGTGGGAAAGGCAGCTTTTCACTGTCCCAAGCCAAAAGCTTGCAAGAGTTAGGGAGGCATAGCGAGGGGATGTGGGCTTTTGCAGTTAGATCTAAACGTCTCCTCCAGGTTCCTCTGCTGTATGACTATGAGGAAATTATCAGAAAATCTGTTTCCTTTTCTGTCCAATGGGGATACTGAGAGCTGTACATGCTGTGATCTGTGCTCTTGGCACAGAAGAGGGGTTACCCTGACCAAGTCATTTGCCAGACTGATTTTGCTTTCTGGACTTTCATTTCCCTGGGTGTGAGCAAACTGTTGAGAGCCGGTTACTAAGCTCCCTGCTGGATTTCACTCTGCTGATTGTTGGTGCTGGAGAAGGGAGTTCAGAAGCCCTTGTGGGGCATGGGGAAGTTAGGCTGAGTCAGTCAGCGTCAAGTCGCTGTAACGAGAAGGCTGACTTTGACCCCCAATGAAGTAAAAGCTCTGCAGGCAGAAGCCTAGCATCTGGCAGCCCGGTGGCTCTGGGTTTCCAGTGAGGCTCTCCAGTGGCAACGGCAGCGTGCAGTCTCACATGGTGAGTGGAGAAACAGACCTCAGAGTGAGTGGAGTCCCACAGCCCTTCATGAGGGCAGCTTCCTACTGCCTGAGGACCTCCCAGAAAGCCCCACCTCATTCAGGTCCTCAGAGCCTCCCAAATACAACCGCCTTGAGGACCAAGCCTTTCTATAGAGACCATTAGGGAGCACTCAGCCAAACCTCACAAGGGCCATGGCTCTCCAGGACAGGGCAGGACACCGCACACAATGAGAAAGGGGAGCCCAAAGGAGCGAAGAGCCTCAGGAAGGGGAAGTGGGTCGAACCAAAGGCCCGGAATTCCTCCATTGCTTGGTTGAAGAGTTCTCTTTGCTTTATGCAAAAGAGTTTCCTATTTAACTAGGTGGCAGTTTACTTCCAGAGTACAGAAATTATATGGTGAAATACCACCTCACCTAGTCATCAGTTATCCCTTCAAAGAGCCTTAGAAGAGGGGGAGGGGGCAGTCTTTCCAAGCAACCCGTCCAAGTGCCAGATGTCCAAAAAGTGCTGAGTAAACACAGAAGCCAACTAAACAGTGCATAGTATTTACACTTGCCTTATGTCAAAGGGAGTAAAAACTCCTCAACTCAAACACCAACAGTGCATGTCATACTGCTAGGTATAAGGTGACATCTTTTAAAAATAAGTCTTGGAATAAAGATAGGCAAAGAAAAGTTAAGATTCTCAGGTTCCTTGGCTGATGAGATAATAGTTTGGGGGACTGAGGCAGGAAAATCATCATTTCAAGCCCAGTCTGGGCAATTTAGTGAGAATCTGTCTCAAATAAACAATTAAAAGGGGCTGGGGATGCAATTCAGAGCAAAGGCCCTGAGCTCAAATTTTAGAACTGCCAAAAAAAAAAAAAAGATAAGGAAAATACCATTTGTCTCTTCATGGCAAGTCTTGTAGTCCAGGCTGGTCCTGAAATCACTGTGCAGCCCAGACTAGCCCAGAACTCACAGCAGTCCTCTTGCCTCAACCTCCTGAGTTCTGGGACTATAGGTGTGCACCATTCCGAGTTTATGTACTGCTCAAGAATCAAATTCAAGGCCTTGCACTTTGCTAAGCAAGTGCTCTAACCTCTGTGCTATTACTCCAGCCCAGCAAGTCTGGCATTAGCTTAAGGTTTTTTCAAACTTTCTTCTAATGGTCCCTCCCATGTTAATTATTAAATCTTCATTTCTGAAGGAAATATACCAGTTATGCTTAGCATAAACTTTTAAAATAATGCCCAAGGCTTTGTTTTTCAGACCAAATATCCCAGCTGAAGAAGACCAATTTATAGACAATTAATTGCTTCTCAAATACCATTTCTGAGATCAAAAGCACTTAACTTTCTAAAGCATAAGAAAAGAAAAATATATTACATGTAAAATAATGCATCATTTCATAAACCAATGAAGAATACCTGATGCACTTGGCAGATCCTTTACTTGACAAGTACCAGCCACAATGAAGTTTGATCCTTAGTAAAGGCTAGAAGGAGGAAGAGTATTTGTGGAATGGGGCACACCTGCTAGGCAGCTGTCCACCAAGTCCCAGCATAGCACGCACAGTGTCTTCCCAATTCCACTCCTGCCCACCTGGGCCGTCAGCCTGCATTACAGATCTGCATCTCAAGCCAAACCTTCCCAGTTCATAGCCTGGGCATGTGAAGAGCCAGGGAATAGGACAATGTGTGTGTGCAAAAATAAAGAAAATAAATCAGAAATAAGGGGCTCCACCTTGACCCAGAGGATAAACCATTGCCGGACATTGTCTCCATCCCTTAAGAGTGGGTCACTCACAATTTCCTGTTATCTTTGACTTTCTCACCCATTACACCATCCACACCAACATATAGAATTCCTGAATCTACTGCTCACAATTCTTAAATCTTGCTTTTTATGGGCAGAGATAAGTCAGAAAAGAAAAGAGTAAAAGTTAACAAGCAATGGCCCATGAATATGATTGTCGTGGTTTGGATCTAGAGTCTCCTCCAAAAGTCTCCTGTTCCTGTGGATACTGTGTAGTGTTTGGAGGTGGGGCCTGGCTGGAAGGGGCGGGTGCCGGTCAGTTCTTCCTGCCAGGCTTCTCAGTTCTGCCCTGCTGCCGTGAGGATCTCTGTCTTCCGGAGCATGGGCTCCAGCCCGGGCTCCTAGCTGCGGCCCCAGAATGTGATTCCACCGTTTTCCAGCCACCCACCCATGAACAGACTGAGACCTTCTGAAACTGTAAGCTACAATAAATCTTTCCTCCCTAAGTTGTGGATGTCAGGTATTGAGTCACAATGACAGAAAAAGTAATTAAGATAATGGTCAAGAGAAAATATCACAGAAAATAAATTTGAATTTTACTTGCTATTTTAGTGCTTAACTGCATCTTAAATATGGCCCAAGAGAGACCTCTGCTGGTGAGATTGGATATAACTGGATGCAAGTTTCTCCGTCTGTGGCCATGCTTCTCAAACACATACCAATTTCAAGAGAGACTTGCGTAGAGAGGTCACCAAACAACTGTGACCTCACCGCTCAGGACTGTCCTCTGGTGACATATGATTGGGTCCCAGTCCTGTGGCTCACATGTCATCTCTGTACTTCCCAACAAGCCCACAAAGTGAGGTCAGCAAAGTGAGGGCCCACTCTGTCGGTCCTGAGAAGACACTCCACAGAGCTGGAGGCCTCAGCGGTACCTGAACAGTGGCATTTTGCTAACATTCTTCCCACTTTGGTTTGCTGGCTGCTCGTGTGATAAGTTGTAGATAGACACATCAGGGCCTGGTGAGAGTTAAGAATCTCTTGCTAGCAATGTTAGAGAAAGTGGCCTAAGGACGCATGGATCACAGACTGGGGACCTTCAGTCCTTAAGATGGCCGGAGAAGTCAATGGCCAATTAGTGTCACACGGGCAGGCACACCATGTCATGCATTTCTCATAACCTGTTGAGAGAAGAAGGAAACATTATCAAATTGAGGCCTCTTATGTTCAGTGCGGGGTATCAAACACAGGACCCCCAATATGCCAGGCAAGTATTCTGCCACTGAGCTCCACTTCTGCTTCCTTTCACTTTCTGTATTTCTTGAGTTCTCCATGAAATGCATTTTGTCTGAGTTCAGTTCATGATGAGATTTAGTCCTGGGATGATTTTATCTCTGCTTCCTGCTCCTTCATCCGCCTTCCTAAGGTCCAGTGTGGAGATGGATCTCCAGCTGAAAGTTCCCCGAGGAGAGGACGCTCGGTAAGGGATGGAGGGGTATCTCACACACACACACACACACACACACACACACACACACACTTCAGATGCTGTGGTGGGGTGGGGGTTGGAATATTTTCTTTCTAGGAACATTTCTTTCACAGTATAGCCAAAACACAGCTGGTGGGATTTGCTGGATTCTGCTAACCCGGCCCGCGCCATTGGAATGAAGTTGGAGGTGGAAGGCGTTCCTGCGGCAGAGCCCAGGCGAGTCTGTGCCTGAACATGCAGGTGTCCCCCCACCCCTTCTGTCTATTAAAGTACCATCCTGATCATGTCTTGCCTGAAACTACATTTACAGCCAGAAAATTTGAAATTGCTTCTCAGAGCAGATCATAACATCCCACTTAAGAGAGAGTTGCATTTATCAATTTCATAAACAATACCCTTCTGGGCTGAGCACAAAGTGCTTCACACGCTAATTCCACTGATCTTTCTAATCTCTCCCACTCTCGTCCCAGCAGGTAACCAGCTGCCTGTGTTTGTTCAGCATTGGATCCCACCAGTGGGTTCTGTCACTGCCAAGCCCCCTCAGAACCGCCTGCACAGCACTGGCCTGGGAAGAGATTCCTGAGCAAAAAGCCCAGAAGACTGAACCATCTTGAATGAGCCTTCTGCACCATACAAAACTCAGAAATATAAATTAAAATAGAGAGAGAAAGAGAGAGAGAGAGAGAGAGAGAGAGAGAGAGAGAGAGAGAGAGAGATCAACTATGGTCTTTAAAAAAATTAAACATGACCAAGAAGATAGTTCCAAAGTACCAGAGAGTTGGGTTCTGTGCCCGGTTCAGCCAGTTCTCTTCAGCTCATCTTCCATTTCCAAAGGGAACAGCCCTGGGAACAGCCCTGGGCACACTGAATGAGACTTGAGGCTTTTTTCAGATCAAGTATCCCATCCAAGGACCCAAGCCAATGCTGTTGCTTAGCTCAGTTCAGAGGAGAACTATGAAAACAGTGTGCTGGTATCCAGGCGAAAGGCCTCTTCCAGAAGAGGTGTCCAGGTAAAGGTCCTGCCTAAAGAAACTGTTGACTCAAACTTTTCTTCCTTTCTTTGAGCCACCTTTCTCAGCCTCTCTTGCAGCTGGAATCCGGGTATTTAGTGGGCAGGGGTGGCGCCTTCTGCATCCCTGCTTGGTGGGGCCCCTCTGGTTTCACCCACAATGACCATTGAACTGTGGGCTGAAAGTGTTGGAGCCACCAAATGGTGGTTCCCTGAGTCACCACTAAGAACATAGCCACTTGACGATCACCAGCACCTGCTTTGTACTTTACAAAGCTTCTGTGCTCCGTGGACTAAAGCTGGGGTTTACCTGTTAGAGCAGGTACAGTGATCTCAATTTGTACTCCAACTTTACCCTATGCAATAGAATAATTGGTAACTATATGCAATATAATAATTGATAACTAAGGGGAACCCAACCCTGAACCTGGGAACTGTCTTTCCTTCATGTGATGTGGCCAAGAGGCACAAAAACAGGCTGAAATCTTGAAAAGGAAAATGGGCCCATGACTTTCTTTTCTTTTCTGTAACATTTTGGAGACAGATTTTTTTTCTCATCTCCCTTAAATAACTAGAAAAGATGTTGGAGGCTTGCAAATCTCAGTTACAGAACCAGAGGAGAATGGCCATGTCTGTGGGATGGAACAAAGAGGGGTCCTGTCTGCATGCCCCAGGCAGTTGTCCCAAGGTTGCACTGACACAGCCCAGCACATCCAGAGTGCTCCACAAAGAAACCTCCTCACAGTGTGGAGCCACACCAAGGACCCCTCGAGTCTGTCCATCCAGCCCCTGTCCATCCACAGCAGACTGTGAAGGAAACAAATTGTCCTCTGACTCCACCTCCATTTTCCAGAAGGCTCCCTCTCTCCTTTGTGGCAGTTCTTCTAAGTTTACGGGCTGCCGTGACTTGAATGTTTCTCCCAAAAGTTCATGTGTTGGAAACTTAATACTCAAATTCAGATGCTAATGGTATTTGGAAGAGGGTCCTTTGAGAAATAAAATAATTAGGATTAAACAATGTTATGAGGGTGGGGCCCCTGCTGTGACACTCAAAAGTGTAAGATGAAGACAGACCTGAGCTAGTTCAGTTGCTGTCTCACCACTGAGTGCCAGCCACCGTGCTGACACAGCAAGAGAGATCTTGCTAGATGCTGCCTCCCCGCTTGGACTGCTCAGCTTCCAGAACCACAGGAAGTAGATTTGTTTTCTTTTAATTATTTTTCTTTTTTGAAATAGGGTATCACTCTATTGTCCAGGCTGGTCCTAAACTCATTATGAAGCCCAAGCTGGCCTCAAACTGTGATCAATTCTCCTGCCTCAGCTTCCCAAGTGCTGGGATTATGTGGTTCTGGGAAATCAAACTCAGGGCCTTGAGCTTGCTAGGCATGAACTCAGGTATTCTTTTTTTAGTAACAGAAAATAGACTGTAAACAATCTACTACTGCTCTTACGATCTCATCTTATAAAAACCTGTGCATGATATTCAGGAACCTGAAACAGGAGGATCACAAGTTTGAGGCCATTCTGGGCAATTTAGTGAGGCTCTGTCCCAAAATAAAATTTTAAAAAGACTAGGAATGAGGTTAGTATTTCCTAGGTTCAAACCTAGGTACTAAAGTGAAAGACTACTTAAAAGCTACTAAATTAATTCTTATCACTGCTAAAAGAACTGACAGCCACATATCTCATTCTCAGAGTCTTAAATTTGTAGAGCCCTAAGGGATCAGCAAGTATGGATTCCTCATCACTCAGAGGAGGAAACTGAGGCCTGGAGGAGAGAAGTGACGGCAGACATGGGCAAGAGCCCAGTATCCTTCCCTCAGCTCGGGACTCCCTCTTCTCTCTCTCAGCACCCAATGCTCTGAGGAGCCGGTGCAGTTTTCCATGGAGGCCTCAAGGCTCTGAATTTCTCCTAGTAGGATTTCTGGACAACAGCAGAGAGGCCTAAGAGCAGCCATTCTTAGTGGACCACATAAAATCATTTTTTATAAACCTAAACTTGCTCCTGGACCCAAGGAGTGGAAGGAAACCGCCTCAGCAGGGGCTGTGACCAAGAGGGAGCCCCACCCTCCTAGCCATCTTTCTCTCCAGCTATGACCCAGTGCTCTGCATGGATGTACACTACAGTATTTGTTGATTCAATCTCCCTTCATGATGCAACATTATCAAGGTTCATATTGAGGGGCTTGAGGGTCTGGAGGTGCTTACTTTCAGAAAGGCATGGCAGCCCTAAGCGATGTCTCTAGCAGCAAGCCATGTCCAATCTTGGAGAGTCCCGTGGAGCTACATGCTGCATGGGACATCAATAGCATTTGCCCTGACCACTTCAGAAATGTCATACTTAAAAATCACATTTATTGAGTAGCCACAGCGTGCCAGACACAGGTCTAAATACTGAAAACAAACATCTGAGGAAGAGGAAGAGAGGGAGAGAAAAGTAGAGAGAGAGAAAAAGAGAGAGAGCTCATTCAAGTTGCTTTATACCAAAATAAATTTGAATGAATTTTGTAAGTTTTCAAAGCTGCCGCACATCCTGCTGGTGCATCTGACAGGCTGTTACTCCTCATCCTGGCAGACATTTTATTGCCAAAATCTTGTTTAAAGTTTTTTAAAATGTCCATGGTTTTCAAAAGTGTCTGGTTCATCCTTTCTATTATTTGTTGGAGTGAAGGCAGATCTTCCTTGGCTCTTGTATTTATGAATCAGAGTATCAAACTCTACCTTGGTGGCTCTTCCTCCTCTCCTGACCAAGGAAGCTCGTTAAGCCCACCCAGCAGCTGGTGTGTCTCCCCACTTGCTCTGTGCCAGGCAGCCGCAAAGCTTTAAGGCAGAGTCACACTTTAACTGAGAGAGTACCTAAATCCAAGCCAGCAAACCACCTGCAAGTTCAGGGAGACATGTACTTGAGTCCATCCCAGCACCTGGAGGTACACATGCCTATAGCTATGCCAACACAATGAGCAAAGTGGATGGTGGCTGCCACACCCTCGGCTTTCCCCTTCCTCTCACTGGAGCAGGACAGTGCTCAGGGCAGCTTAATGGTGTGGCTCTCCAAACAAGGCCGGGACTGAAGACCTTACAATGCATTGGTGGTTAGCCCTGAGCTCCCACCACAGCTTGTGCCCCTCATGTCATAACAACAGCATGCTCCCGAAAAAGCTGCCCATGATCACTACCTCCCATGTTTGCCGTTTCTCCTTTACTACAGCAAAGCAGGAAGCGTACTACCACAATGCAGCCCGCCTTCCTTTTATTAACAATTCAACTGTCTCTTTTGATCACACACCATCAATTTCCTTCATCAAGCAGAAAACAGAAACCATAGCCAAATCATGATAATCCACCAGAAAATATCAAACACGAGGTCCATCGGTGTAAGGGAACAAGCTTTGTGCAAGCACACATGGTGGTAAAGAAGACAAGAGAACCAGCAAGCACCTCACATATACAGACAGTCTCATGAGAACTGGCAGCTCAACCTTCTCCGCTTAAGGAACTTAGCTTGGTGCAAGTGTTTAAATGTGGAGGGTTTTTGCCAACAGTCAGTGTTGCTAGATCTGTTGCAGGCTCCACCCATCCTTCTAGCTCACCTTACTGCCTGAGCATAGGCGACCAAGAACTTAGATGAGCATCAGATTTTGCACCCACCAAGGTAAATCTGTATCTTCATGGCATAATCACTTGTCTCGGACAGTGACCCCGCTGTGGAATTGGGCTGGACAGGCATGGTGTCGACTATCTCTTCATACCCACTCAGACTTCTTGGTTCTCAAGTGGGGGACACTGCTGGAGGTAGCCAGCCTGTCAGGGGGGTGCGGCAGACTGGATGAGTAGTGGCCAGCCAGGTAGCTCTGGGAAGCTGAGGGCTGCCCCTCGGGCCCGGCAAAGCTTCTGCTCCTTTCCTCTTGAGTGGCCGCTTTGTGAGATCTCCCGTCATGTTCTTTGTAAGCCATGGGCAGCTTGTCGTTGGCTGAGGGCATTCCCTCACTGTCATCTTCTCCCTGCAGCTCCACCTGCGCTGACACACTAGATTTACCACTGGGGCTATTGACACGCTGCTCCCCCTTCCACCTGCCAGCAAAAGAGGGTGCTCCCTCTTCCTCCCACCCACCATCCTCATCCACTTCACCGAGCCTCCTACTCTGGCTCTGAACAGTCTTGTGCCCCTTAGTATGGCCAGGAGGAAATGTCCCACCTCCACACTCCTTCATGATAAAGGAGCTCTCTGGCCCCACCCCAGGGCCTGGCCTCCTGCTGGTCCTCCTCCACACACTGCAGATAAGGTCAGCGATGCTGAGGAGGAAGGACAGCATGCTCACTGCCCAGATGAAAAGCATCATAATGGACTTCTCTGTGGGCCGAGAAACGTAGCAGTCTACCACGCTGGAGCATGGCGACTGTGTGCAAGAGAACTGCTTAGGGACCAGGAACCCAAAGAGGAGGTAATGCAAGGCCCCAAAAGCTGCCTCCACCAGGGTCCGCAGACAGAGGTGGATGATGTAGCTGCAGGAGAAGTCTGGCACATTCATCTTGCACCCTTCCCTGCATGGCCCCAGGCCACTGCTCGGGTGGGAGATGTGGTGACCTCCAGGACCTCCGTCTGACCAGCCAGCTCCAAGGGCAGCCAGGTGAGCCCCTTTGTGGAGGACATAGACACTGAACACAGCATAAGGGAAAAACACAGACACGCTCTGGGCCAGCCAGAACCGCAGGTGGGACACAGGGGAGAAGATGTCATAGCAAACGTTGGCACATCCTGGCTGCAGAGTGTTGCAAACAAACCGCTCCTGCTCATCTTGGTAGATAGGATACCCCGCCAGGACAACCACCGCCATCCGCAGCAGCACCATGAAAGTCAGCCAGATCTTTCCTAGAAAAGAGAGAGCAGGAATGGGCTTGTCACTGCGCATGAACACAGTTCCTGGGACACTTACTCATTTCATGGAATAAAGTGTTGCCCAATTCCATAATTTAGAATAAAGTCAACAGGCAATCTTAGACACATAAACACAGAGACACAAGACACATTTTGTTCGACACTTAAACATTTCCTGGGGCTGAGACACTTGGAGCACCGGGAAGACGGAGCAATCGGGAGGCGTGTGTCAACTCCTAACAACAGTATTAGCCAGGTTGGTCTTTCAATAAAATGTTACTGAGCATTTAGAACATATAGCACTGAACTAACCTGTGTGATGCTCCCACATAAGCAGGTTTTTCTAAATACTAAAAATATTTTTATTTGAGCTTATTATTTCAGACTTTTGATTGTATCTTCTGAACCAGAAGATTCAGAAAAAAAGTTTGGTGAGAAAATCAATGATGTAAAAAAGATCTTACTCTTCTTACAAAAATAAGATGTTTAGAAGAATTTTAGCATATTCCTGAAATGGTAGAGCAAATACCCACTCCTAATTTCAGTGTCTCTACTATGCACGACAACGGCCACAAGATCTCTATTCAAGTACTAGGCTTGATTCCATGTCGGTCTATTGTCCTGGAAACTGAATTTCTGTTAAGAACATTCAATTTTCCTGTAATTGAGAGTTTCCCCTCCTGTATTACAATTAGCGCGAATTAATAATGTTTGTCTTTTTCCAATTCCCCATGAGGTAATGAAACCCACCTAGAAAAATCAAAGTAACTCCAAATCTTACTGTCATGTCATAGGTTACCTATTTTGGAGCATATTAAAAACACAGCCAAAATAACTTGTAAATATATTTTGTGACAAGAGGGTGAAAGCCTCATCTAACATCAGAAAATGAATTCTATTGTAAGTGAAGGCAAATAAGCTCAAAGAGTATCATGAGGTGACAAGTTCACTAACTTGAATTCTTAACATGAGGTTGATTTTGTTTAAATTCTATAAAATAATAAGGGAAACCACACCAACCCCATCCCAGTGCTTGTTAGTCCTTTCTGGATTCCTTTTGCATGACACTTCTATCTGTCTGAGATTTGGACTCATTTATATCAAAGGCAGAATTCTATTATTTATTTTGTTAAAAGAATACAAGAGGCTTGGAGTATAGCTCAGAGATACAGCATTTGCCTGGCTTGTGAGAGGGGGGCCTACATTTCATTCCCAGCACTACAAAGAATACAATAAAATTAAATAAAAAGAAAAATTTGGCCAGGCCAGGTGGTGCAAGTCTGTAATGTCAGCACTCTGGAAGGCTAAGGCAGAGAGATCACAAATTTGAACCGAGCCCAGGCAATTTAGCAAATTAATAAGACCTTATTTCAAAAATCAAAAATAAAAATGGGTATTCAGTGTGAAGGTTCCAGGCTTCATCCCCAATACCATAAAAGTAAAATAAAATGTAATGCTATATAAAAATATAATAAACTAAAATTGGAATTTAGTTAAAGTACAAAAGAAAAATCACTAATCTTTACAAATCAAGTTTAAGGATATAGCAAAAAATAAATAAATAAATGAGCAAGAAGAAAACACAACCGAGACATTCCTTTTCATTCGTTTTGACTGTATTGTTTCTTCCTTTGGCAATGAGTCAAAAGGCCCCTTGCACCTGCCTCTGTCTCCACATCCAGCACCCTAATGTAGTGAGAAGACAGCCTGTGGCAGCCACTGCTCCCACCTGAGACCTCCCTTCAAGAGAGCACAAGCACAGTGCCATCCCTGCTGTCTCCCTTCCGGTGACCCACAGGCGGGGAAAGAGTGCCAGCAAGTTAAAAACAGAGTCCACACTGACCATCTGAGAAAGACTCGGACCCAGCTTGCATATAACACCATCAACAACAGAGCAAGAGCACTCATCCACCACTCACCCACAACAGTCACATTGCAGTTTAACGTGACGATGAGGAATCCCAGAAGGTCCAAGTTTTCCATGCTTCTGGAAGGTCACAGACTCAGGCCTGTGTCCTCCAAGGAGGTAGAAAATGCTTGCCAGAACAGATTTGTTTTTAACTATAAAAGACTTGAAGGTAAGGCCTGGAGCTCTGAAATGCAAGACCTGAGCCCAGGAGCAGGAGGTGGGTGTTGCCTCCACGCAGCCTGGGACACTTGGCTTTGAAGCAAAGCATTCCTGACAACTGCCAAGGACCAGAATGGCAGAAGTCCTCTCTTGTCATGGCTATTCTTACCCTCCTGGGATATTCCAGGCCTGTGGCTGTCTCATGTATCGCCACTGGGATAGCCATATGCTGCAAGATATAATACAAGTAACTACTTTTAGCCAAGGGGGAAAAATAACTAGCCAAACAATTCTCCATTACCAAGCTATTTTCATCTCTGGAAATGTTTCTACAACTTTTCTACACACTCAAAGAAAGTTTTGAGCAGTCATATTGTCTTCTTTATAAAGTACCTCACCATTCCACCACCCAGCAGGGATCTTGCTCTCACCCCGAATTCCTGTACCTTTGAGGACACAAGCACAATCTTCTCTCAGCTGTGTCTCCCTGCTGAGTCTGTTACTCTCTGGAGGGCTCCTATGTAGGTGTGACAGGAGCTCTTCACCTGGAGGCAAACAACCCAGTGCCAAGACCAGGGCAGGTCCCACACACAGGGGAAGCCCCTAAGTCTCCCTGGGACACCTGCATTGGGCAAAGAGGACAGCCAGCACCTGGGGGAGATACACAAAGCAAGGCACATGAGCACCTCTCATGTGCCGACAATGCATATTGGTGGGACTCAGCCCTGACTAACATGAAGATTCCATTTTCCTTTTGTATATCCGAGCTCCA
Organism: Ctenodactylus gundi; assembly: GCA_004027205.1. NCBI lineage: Eukaryota > Metazoa > Chordata > Mammalia > Rodentia > Ctenodactylidae > Ctenodactylus > Ctenodactylus gundi. Next base: position 8,367 of record PVKB01000860.1, on the reverse strand, counting down.
TCTTGCCTGAGCTGCTGTCATTAAATTTACTTAATAAACGCCATTAAATTTATGCCAAAATATCACCATCTAGACCCATTGACATTAATCATGTTTCTTTGAAAATCCCTGCCTGGCAATTTCTATATCCAAGAGAGCTCCACCCTGCAAGCCTGGGGATCTCATGGAAGGGGAAGATTGTGAACTTAATTTTTTATGAAAACCTGTCTTTAAGTATCTATCTGCTCTTTATTTTCAATCTTGTTCTGACTTTAGTAATTACCCTAGAAAGATTTCCAACACAGCTGTTCCCCTCCCTGAATACATGGCTCGCCCCCATCCTCAGGAAATACTTCAGCCACTTGAAAGGAACTGTATAAAATAAGAGCTATAGTTAGTAGTTTTGCTATGTTTTAGTTAAATGCTTTGATGTGAGCAACAAAATTTAGAGAAGCTACAATTAAGTAAAAATATTGGACTAGTCACAGGTACAACACCACACAGTAGAGAACATCTCTATGTCCTCTTGAACTACTCTCGACACTGGCTTACAGAATGAAATATTGAGAAAACAATTATCAAATTTTGACAGGTGGGAGAAGCATCTATCCCAACAGTGGAGTAAGCTAAAATTTCATGACCTTGAGGAAATCACTTCTTTTCTGATGGATGAGACAGAAAATACAGTGTGCCTTTCAGCTGCTCAAAGTGGTTGTTATGCACAAGTAATGTCCTAGGCTGAAAGTGATTTGAAATGTACACAATTACACAGGGGTCACAGAGCGTGCGTCCCTGTCTGTTTGTCCCTGCACCCAGCGCTGTTGCCCCTCCCTACCCCAGCTGTGCTCTACTGCTCTCCCTCCTTCAAGTTCAGCTTTGTCCCCATGCTTTGTCTTTTTTCTTTCTTTCTTTCTTCTGAAGATGACAGTTTTGCATTACCTGGGAACCTTGACTCCCACAGCTACAGAAGCAAGCTGGGAGCCGGCGAGGAAGAGCAGAGGCTTTGACTGGCTTGGCAGGCACATGGCCAGCTCTGGGTGAGACTACCCCAGCCTCAGGGAGGAGGAAGACTTGGGAGAGGGCTACGCTGATGCCCATGTAAAAGAACTCTAATGGGAAAAGGAGACATGGTCACATCTGATCTGTACAAGATGCCAAACTAAGATTAGGTCCTGTATTAGTTTGGGTTCTTTCAAAAGACAGAATTTACAGAAATTATAACAAAAAGGATCTATTAAGAAGGCTTACAAATTTGAGGATAGAGATAGTCCAAGATGGCGGCCTGCACGTGTGAGAGTTGGAGTGTCTGATGGCTGCTCAGCCACAAAGTAGAACTCCCATCAGGACTGCAGGACGGCCTGTGAGAGTCTGCTGTAGACCTCAGTTGTTCAAAGATTAATGGCAAAGACAAGAGACTGAAGATTGGTGGCTGAAGATCAGCAGTGGGTAGAAAGACGCAAGTCAGGACTGGAACAAATCTGTGATGAAGATCTGTGGCTTGTAGCAAGTCGGCGTCCATAGACAATTGTGAAGGTGAGAGCTTTCCCTGCGGAAGAAGCTCTAACAAGCTTCCTTCTTCCTCCCTTTTATACGCTGGGAGTTCTAGCTGGCCCTCCCACATCCGGGTGGGTGCTCTTCCCTCATTTGCTGGCCCATAAGTCATTCACACTCTAATCCAGCCTAGTTCTCAATTCCCAATCTAGGCATGGCTCCCAAACCCTAATCCAGGTGTGGTTCCTGATTTGACATAATCTCTCCAATGGTCACAGGTCCCAAAATGGAAAAAAAAAAAGTGACCAGAAAGGAAAAAGAACAATAGAGCCACTGCTCTTCAGCCTTTGTTTTACCTTTTTCTATGTAACAGCATTGACAAACGATGTATACCTCATTTTTACCACCTATAAATTGGGGATACTAATACTGAATTTATAGGCTTGAAAAATAGGGTTAGTTTAAATATAACTCCAGCACAATATCTGGCCTATAAAGTCTCTGCAGTGGACGGTGGGTGACGGCGGTAGGCCCTGGGCCATGAGCTATGGGCAGGGCCGGGGGGCGGGGGGTGGGTGTTGCTCACTCCTCTGCAGGAGGCCACACATGGCTTCGGAAGCACTACTGGACAGTCAATCATCATTACTTATGGTAGCTATGTTGTCTACAATTGCCACAAAAGTGATTGTGGGCGTTTGCCATCATGGCCACCAAAGATCACATTTCCCTCCAGGAAATCCAGGGTTGAGCACCATGTTTGTCAGGTTTTTGTTATTGTGACAAAATACCTTAGATAATCAACTGAGAAAAAAAAAAAACATTTCACTTTGGCTCACAGTTTAGTCTTTGTGTAGGGCCTCACAGCAGCAGGAAAGGCCAAGACAAGAGAAGAGGCCCTGGTAGCTCCTCAGGACCACACCCCCAATGACACAACTTCCTCCCACTAAGCTTCACTCGTTGGCAGCTCCACCAGTTCCCAGAGGAATCACAGGCTGGTGTCCAGGCTTTAATCCAAACTATAATAGGCTCCTATGTGCTCCGGCGCCGTAACATTTTCTTTAGTCAATACATATATAACCATGTGTGACCTCGGAGAGATGATGTCAACTTGAGGCAATCAGGAACCACACCTGGATTAGGATTTAGGAACTACGCCTAGATTAGGCAATTAGGAACCATCCTGGATTAGAGTTTGAGTGATTTGAGGGCCAACGAATGAAGGAAGAGCACCCACCCAGATGTGTGAGGCCCAACTGGGAACTTGAACTATTTAAAAGGAAGGAAGAAGAAAGATTGTCACAGATTCTTCCTCTTGGAAAGTTCTCACCTTGGCGTTGTCTATGGACACCCACTTGCTTGCTACAAGCCTCAGATCGTCAGCACAGATTTGCTCCAGTCTTGACTTGCACCTGTCTGTTTATCGCTGATCATTAGCCGCTGATCTTCATTCTTCAGTCTTTGTCATTGTTCTTCGAACAACCCAGATCCCCAGCAGACTCTCACTAGCGGTCCTGCAGTCCCAGACGGGTGCTTTACCTTGCAGCGAAGCAGCCATCAGACCCTCCAGTTCATGCATGTGCAGGCCACCATCTTGGACTGTCTCTGTCCTCAGACTTGTAGGCCTTCCGAATAGATCCTTTTTGTTATAATTTCTGTGAATTCTGCCTTTCATAGGAACCCAAACTAATACACCATGTTTTGTGTGTTTCTGTTAAATGACACCTCATTTAATGTGTTTTATGTATATTTAATACACAACTTTAAATCAACATTGAGCTCCTACCAAACAGCCCTAATACCCATGCCTCAGTAAAGCCCATCTGACATGCACACTCCCTCAGGGAGGCCTGTCAAAGCCTTCCCATTACACAGACAGCACTGCAGCACTTTACTTGGGAACACAGTTAATCACCAACAAGGCCAGCAGAATGGCACATGCCTGTAGTTCTAGCTACTTGGGAGGCTGAGGCAAGATTGTAAGTTCAAGCCTTCCCTAGGTACCTTAGCTACTTAGTATGAAACTGCTTCAAAATTGGTAAATGAAAAAGGCTGGACTTGCAGTACAGCAGTAGAGAATTTGCCTAGAAACTGTACATCCCGGGTTTAATCTCCAGGAACTCCTGGACTGTAAGAAAAAAAAAGAAAAGACAGAAAAATGAAAAAATGCATTACTAAATAAACCATGGGAAAAACCACCCACTTACAGAATGGAAACCAAACCAGCAGGGTGCAGCCTCCCTTTGCACAAGGTCAGCTGGGCACTACAGTGGACGGTGGGTGAGGTAGGCCATGAGCTATGGGCTCGTTTGTTGGGGGGGGGGGGGGGGGGCAGCGTGTTGCTCACTCCTCTGCAGGAGTCCACACAAGGCTTCGGAAGGACTACTGGAATTTACCTGGCACTACACGTAAGTTTCGGTGATTAGATACACTGGGAAATATGGAATCTGTGAAAAATGAAGAGAGATGGTATTTAAGAAGGATGGATTAGAGAAAAGAGAAGCTGAGGCAATAAAGGAGGAACAGAAGAAAGGTGCCCCTAGGAACCCGGGGAGGGAGTCTGGGAGGAGCCAGCCAGCCGAAAAGGGTCAGGGTCTGGTGTCCCCACCCCGCCCCATCCTGCCTCAGAACACCTCCTCCTCTGGCTGTGTTTATGCTTTGCCAACACCTGCCCTGAATAAAGACCTGAGCACTGAAGAGGACCTGCGAGAGCATTGGTCTGTGTGGGAACACCCATGGAGGCTGATATCCAGGCTTGACTGTGGTCACTGCAGTTGAGAGACCTGGATTCAAACCTCAACTTCGTGATTGCCCGACCTCAGCTGAGTGAGGAGTTTTCTTGTTGCAAAACCACGGTGCCGAAGCCACAGAATGACTGTAGACAAAGCAATGAGTAGACACTCACGTTTATTCACAATCAAGGCTGCACTCTGATGACCCACCAAGAGCAGGCTACATGAGCCTTGACGTCCCCATGCCTTGAGGTGACTCTTCTCCAGGGGATGGTGGGTGCTCAGGGACCAGACTGGCTAGTTCAGAAACTTGACAGGAGGAAGGTGCTTCTCCCCCTAAGCTCAACGTGACAAATGGCACCTTTGGAAATAATGGCATTTGCTTTGTTTTGCTGAATGTGTGCTTAAGGAAATTATCTAATTTGAGAAGAGAATGATTTACTGGCACTGGGACTTAAATGACTTTCCCAAAACCGTGGGTAGACAGCGCATGTCCAGGAGCTGCACCAACATGACAGGCTTATGGTGCCGCCTTTGCATTTTATCCCCATGGGTAAATCTACTAACAAAATCGATAACCCAGGACTCCTCTCTTGACATCCTCGTCTCCACAGGCCCAGGTAATGTTGGCCCCATCTGTGTGGTCCTTCTCCCAGCCTGGGCCATGCTGAGTTGGACTAAAAGCTACCACCAGTGACAAGGAGGAAACTACTCTTGGCCACATCCCTTCTTGCTTTCAAGGTCCCCAAGCTCTGCATGTTTAACTCCAGCTGCCCTCAACTCCAAGCTTCCCACACACAGGACCCACACAGAGGACATGCATACAGCCTCCTAGAACTTCACTTTCTTGGCATTTGCGCTGGTTCTTGGAAGTACAGAGGTGTGGCTTCTTTCCCAATGCATGAGAAGAACTTCCAAGCCAAGCTCTGTTCCTCCTGCTGATAAACTAGGTTAGATTTTTTTAAGAGACATTGAAAGAACACAGACCCATCTTCTCAATCATAACATCCACACTACTGTCCATGACGTTAGGCCTAACCAACTTCCCATGAGCTACAGATGCATCAGCTGTAGGGTACCTAAATAGTACCTTGGTTCACTAAACATCATTGTTTACTAGGACTCTCTGCCCTGACACCTGCTCTGCATGACCACACCTGGACCCTAGTTGACATCATGGCCAGACATCCTGAATTACATGCACTGCTTTCAGCTGGAAGTCAGTTCAACTTCACTGTCAAGAGTAGAGAGAACACAGTAGAAAAATGTAGGTTTGAGTCTTAATCAATTTATGTACCTGGGTCCTAATTCTTCCATTGTAAAACAGGGAACAGGACCTCCTTCTCAGGGTGACTGAGAGAATCAAGGCATACCAGCTGGGTGGTACCATCCTCCACAAGCAGCCATAATTAAGGTCTCTTCTTCTGGTCTCTCCTATTACTTTGCACATTATCCACTTTTTTGCATAAAGTGCTGGTCTTTCTTGGTGAGACCAACCAATTATAATGGCTCTTTCTCTTCACTCAATAAATGAGGACTGTTCGTAACAGAGTAGAGGTAATGTCTCTAATCTTGAACCCTTTCTGACTTAACTTTCCTTGGGATTAGAAGTTCAGAGTCACCTCTTTTGCCCCGACCTCTGTGTCCCTAGCAGTTTCAGAAGCCTAGGGCTCTAGATGATAAGACATTTATCTTAAATCTTAGTTCCTTAGAGCCAAAGCGCACTGCGTTGCCTTACTTCTCTGAGAAAATAAACTGTTTTTCGGCAAGCTCCCAAGGGCACACCTCCCACATCCTGTGGAAGTTCTGGCAGGCCCTTGGTGTGGGCCACGGACAGTTCTCTGCAGCAAGAGTGCATGCCTCACTAAGGCAGCCCTAGGTGGGTGGGTAGGAGAGCCTCTCTCTTAGTATTTTGTGCTTGAAAACAATTTAAGCTATAAATTTTTAATGAACCTTCACCTTTATGTTTATTCTTCCCAAGTAATAAAAGTAGATGAAAAGTAAGTATATCAAAGGCTAGTAGTTTAATGGTGTAACACTAGCCTAGCACATGTAAGACCCTGAGTTCATCCCAGAGTCACCAAAAATTAAATTGTTGGACCTTCCCTAGAATCCCTAGAAAGGACTCCTCGCGCAGAACTTCTCTACCTCTTGTTGAACATCCACAATTAAATGCTTGAGCTTCTTTGGCTTTTGAAAACTATAAAAGTACATGAACTTCTGGGACAAGCAACTCACTCATTGTTTTCGGTCATTCTAACTGTACTGCAAAGCAGAAACACCATTTCTGGAAGCAGGCTTTCATAGGAAGGCAAAAGCCGTGGTTGAGGAAAGGTGCCCAAAGAATGCCATGAACATTTTCCCATTTGGCAAACTTCAGACTCTAGCGTAATCTGGTGACCAAGTTCAGGTTTGGTTAGTCCTATTGTCTACCTTCTATTTGTGTGTATGCTTTAGTCAACAGCAGAAGAACAAAGAAAGAGAAAAGTAACTGAAGGAAGGACGGAAGGAAAGGATACAAAGAAAGAAAGAAAGAAAGAAAGAAAGAAAGAAAGAAAGAAAGAAAGAAAGAAGAAAGAAGGTAGGAAGGAAGGAGACAAGGAGGAAGGTAGGGAGGGAGGAAGAAAAGTGAAAAGAAAAAAACAACACAGGAGGAAAAGAGGGAGGGAGAAAGGCGGGTGGTCTGGAACTTGGGTGTCTGGGATGGTGGCAACTTTAGTGTCAGGAGACTGAGCCTTGTGAGGAGGGACAATCCAAGCCAGGTGTGATGGCACATGCCTGTAATCCCAGCTCTTCAGGAGGTGGAGATGAGATTATTGTAGCCCAAGAGTTTGAAACCAGGCAGGTCAACACAAGGAGGCCTCATCTCAAAACAAAAGGGAAACCCAGGGCTCTGAGCTTGGCTGAGCAAGAGCAAGGACCTGGGTTTGATCCCCACACCACGCCAAAGAAAGAAAAAAGAGAGAGAAACCAGTTCAGATTCTCTTGGACATTGTCTACTCTCGGCCTTGAAATACTAGACGGGGAAGGAAGGACTTGAATCTATTCTAAAATTTACAACTGGTAAATGCTAACCCTCCAAATACTCACATTCTCTTTCATCTGGGCCAGGTGACTAGTCTATTTGTCAAAAATAAACGTTATATTCAGAGGAGTCCAGAAGAGCAGGAGACATTTAGTTTGTCTGTGAGCTATCCACAATCCCAGTCATCTGAGAGGCAAGGGATCGCCTCAGATCTTTTTAATGCACATTTTTCTCTTAAGGATCAAAAGTAAAAGGAAGGCCATTTCAGCAGCAGCCCAGGGGCCCACACAACTCCAGGGCACCTAGCAATGCAGGCACCAAGCTGTGTGCCCAGGAAAACCAAGGCAGGCCACAAAGAAAGGACAGCCACACAGGAGAAAAACGGACAAATGTTTGAAGTAGAATGACTAGGTGACAGTGGATTGGACTGGGTGGCATCACAGTCAGAAATATCATGTGTGTGTGTGTGTGTGTGTGTGTGTGTGTGTGTGTGTGTGTGTGTTGTTGGGAAGTCAAACCTAGAAACTTCGACATAGTAGGCAGTGCCGCCCCTCTCAGCCACACCCCTGGCCTTGAGGGGCCATCTTTCTGTGGAAGAGAGCAAGGTGGGAGGAGTAGAGGAGAAGAAAAGCACTCACATGTCCCTTGTCCCTCTCAAGAGCCAGTTCTGACATTTTCTTACTTAAAGGCAGCAAAGAGTTCTGCTTGTTAAACAATTTGTATTTATGGAGAAATCTGCTCTAATTCAAACACAACATCTACGTGGTTTCCTCAGAAACTATGACTGTATTTAAAAAGATGTTAATGGGTTCCTCCACCATATTTTCTTTACTACACATAGCATTTTCTGTTTTGTTTTATTTTGTTTCTGTCTTAGCCATTGGCAGAAGCCCCTGACTGATGCTGTGCATCAACCCTGGCCCCAATTTCCTGTCCCCTTGGGGACATAGAAGAGCAAGGTTTGCTCCCATTGGGCTGCAGTCTGCCCTTGCTGTGTGAAGAGTGTGCTTGCCTGTCCACAAGCTACTTGAAATGGAGTATTTTAACCAGGCCGTGAAAATTACCAAGGTCACACATGCAGCTGACTGCACACTGTGTACAGACACACACACACACACACACACACACACACACACACACACA